>JBBPMA010000118.1:0-46940 GCA_038090075.1 Xanthoconium purpureum
CAACCACCAGTTCGCCAACATGATGACCGTTCATCGAGTCGCTATCAATCGTACGAACCACCTCAACCACCAGTTCATCGACATGATGACCGTCCATCGAGTCGCCATCAATCGTATGAACCACCCCAACCACCAGTTCGCCGACATGATGACCGTCCATCGAGTCGCCGTCAATTGTACGAACCACCTCAACCACCAGTTAGCCGACACGATGAGCGGCAACACCAGCAAGCCATCGACTTTTGTCAGGGAAATCTCACTCCGGTAGAAGCCCATACGTCCCTCCGGGCCAGGGCAAAACAAGAAAGCGACCTGAGGGTCCAATGTTGCCAACAGAGCCAAGAGGCCTACAACCGCGGTGACCATGCCCGCGCCAAGGCACTCTCAGATGAAGCCAGACGTCATGCACTCAAGATGGAAAAGCTCAATGCTGAAGCGAGCGCAGCCATATTCAAAGGCAAACGGATCCTTATATTTGCATCGGAAATGAACTAATAATTACTCTCAGAAAACAACCAGGTAAGGTGTCAGGCAGAGATGTCGCACCTTTACTGCACAGTTATCAGGACAAAGCTGCATGCGAAGTCGATCTTCATGGCCTCTACGTGAAGGAAGCCATTACATATTCTCAGAAAGCTGTCGCAGACGCCCGTCAAAGAGGTGATTCTGAGATCCGGTTAATCGTCGGTATGTGTGTTGCTACCGCTCGATTCGGGCCTTCCATCTCATCGTCTTTGGCAGGTCAAGGCAACCATTCCGAGGGAGGCGTCTCTCGACTCAAACCTGCAGTACAAGAGGATATGCAAATGTGAGAATTTCAGACAGACGTTCTCAGCGATCATTGACCCGGCCTTGTAGACATGGACACCGCGTCGAAGTGGATTCAAGGAACCCAGGTGTGCTGCTGGTTCAATTGGACGATTGGTGAAATAGGGACTTGCCAAATTTTGTGTGTGGTGTACTCGGGTATCTATCTTGGCGCTAAACATAATCCTCGTTTGAATCACAAGACATGATGCGCTAACGGAGTTTAGCGACTTGAACTTTGAGGGGAAGGCTCCTGATCCACAGCAACAATGGATTATAAGCCTATCATTTTGGATGCGTGACGCCGTGATCGTGTTCAAGTTGGAACGGTTGCTTTTATATCATTTGTCTAACCTGCTTGCTTTCAGTGACCAGCTGCGACGAAGGAATTCCGGGGTTGACGATGAGGCTTTGAAAAGACGAGAGTGTAACGGCTGTGACGCGCCGTCGGATCGTCTTCTGCGAGGCACCGGGCCGTTCACTGGCACATGCCTCCTCCCGATTATTTGGAGATCAATCCTTGACAAACTTCAACGGAAGGTCCGAGGCGTCACATCAACATGAATGCAGAAATAGACGTATGACATTGTTCTTCATGCGTCGGGAAGGGTAAAGATGGTTCGAGTGACAGGGTTTTCGCAATTAGGAACGTCCACAACCGTGCAGAAACGGCTCGTTTGCAGACCAACATGTCAAGGTACCTTGCGTCACAAGGAGGAACGCCTCGGAGGGAGGAGGGAGCTGGAGTGGACTCCGGACACGTGCACATTTAGCTGCATCCCTTCTGAAAAGATATTAGATCGTGAACTCGAACTAGTGCAACAAGACGCTCTCCGCTGAGTCGTCCGCGTCAGTGCCTAATTTGGTCTTGACGTCTAGGGCTCGGTACTTACTGGCGCAGGTAGTGGAAATAATCGCAGCGTCCGGGAGATTTTCTGCAACAGTACTTTGAAGACGCTCTAGCCCGCACCGTAGCAGAGAAACAAGAAGCGATGTCATTGTCTTGTCCGAATTGATAAATACAGGATCATGTAAGGTCTAACATGCTAGTCAACACGGATTGCGCCATACAACCTACGCACAACCCAATAAGATGCGAGGAACCCGATCGTTCCTAAGGACAATGAGCCGCGAGAAAGGTGATCATAAGTTACGAAAAGACATACCTGTGATAAGGAAGTCAAACAGACAAATGAGGAACAAGTATCCCAGATATAGCGCAACGCTGGTGAAAGAACCGAGCGAGAGCCGTGAGGCCCAGTAAAATAGACCGTATAGAAGAATCCAGAATGCGCTCCCCCCTCCGGCCATGAACGCGCGCCAGTGCCAACTGTAGGTCCTCCATCAGTAACGATGCTGGTGCTCAGAAGCTGACAGCGAGACACACCGATATTCTTCTGCGCACAAAATGAAGTACGTGAAAAGAATTGCGACTGTCCCGGTCGTCGATGCAACTACCCCTGCAGTAAGTGCCAAGAAACCAAATGCATAGTATGCGCGCGAAGCGAAGAGACTTGACATGATAAAATACAACTCGACGAATGCAGCGCCTGAGAGGATTGAAAAGATCAACATCCCGCCGAAGAGACGACGGGTATAAGCAACCTCACCGAATGGTAAGATACCAGCAAGTAATGCGGAAGCCTATCCTGACGGTTATACGTGATCAGACATTATATGTCATGCAACGCACCCAGGGTTGGAGGTAGCGAGGCGTAGGGGGTATTTGCCTAGGGATTTGATTTACCCTCACAGGGTGTGAGACGCCCTGTAGTGGTCTCGTAAGATAATCGACGGGTGAGAAAAGATTGGTACGCACCCCTTGTCGTGATCCAATGTAGGAACCGATGGCCGAAAGGGGTGCAGAGATTCCAAACCACAGCACGACTATGAGGAGCATCGTTGCTACACCGGGCGTTCGTGATACTCATAAGATTAGGTGGGAGAAATCACGAACTGAAGGGAACAGCTCCTGATGATCCAGCGACCAGGAGGAAAAAATTGAGTAAGAAAATGATGATGAATACCAGCCTGTATCCGGAGTTCAGCTTAAAGTGGGGAAGAGAACACACGGGGCATACGTAGGCAAAACCGTGGCAGTCACGAAGGCGTTCTTTCTGCGGTCCACACCACCAAGAGAGGCATACACACGGCTGGAATAATAACCGCCAATTCTGTAAAAAAAAAGAGTGATGTCGCTTTAAGATGAACACAGGAGGAGGGTGATAAAGTGGGAGACTTGCCCGCCAAAAAAGGACCAGCACACTATCATTACAGTGGCGAGCGAACCACGGTTAGAGGGGGAGAGGAAACCCAACAACGCAAAAACTGTCAAGTGTAGAATGTAAACATTCCAGAATACTGGCGAATTGGAGGAAGTACCAAGAGTGACCGAAGACATCGCACAGAGTTGTGCGCCGTTACCAACCATGACAGCTAGAAGCATTGGCCAACGTGGCGTGCGGAATACCTCTCCATGCACGAGCTTCCAGCCCCAGTCCTCTTGAACATCTTCCTGTGACATTATGAATATCGTAAATGAGCGTAAGTAATAGAAAATACGAAACTTACGCTGAGATCAATGGCATTGTAGCGGGAAATCTGCAAATAAAGCGTATCAAGTTATTCTCTTTTTCAGCAGACGAGTGCTCACATCTCTCGAAACCGTTCGCATAAGAATAACGGCTACCATAACACAAAGGAAGACAACAATCACGATCGAGTTAATAATGCTGAACCAATGGATTCTTGGGTCGAAGATATGGAGGTAGTTGTCCCAACGAGTAGCCTTAGAGAAATTAGTTTGATGTCAGGTCCGGAATGGCTGTTCGCGCACCCACGGGGTATCTGATTCCTGACCTTATGTTAAAATCTACGAATCAGAACATTGGTATGGAACTTACAACCCAAGTGACTCGATAGGTGTAACGGACGGTTGTTGTCTGCGTCTCTGAAAGTAATAGAGGTTGCACTTGGACGTCACAGTCAGGTTTATCCGTGTTATCCTGTAGACCACCACGGCTGGGGAACCGGACTCAGAGAGACGAGACAACGGGTTGCCAGCACGACCACTCACCTTGATGGCCACACTAAAACGCCAACTACTCGATATACGCCCGGATCTCGTTCATGGTACCTGCATACTATCATATTAAAACGATGTTGTGAGCAACGCAGCGGCGCAAACCTCAATACAATATCGTAATGGTTGTTCAGGTATGTCGTGTCGCTGTCGTCATCGCCGAGATTGAAACCCATGTCGTAAAATATGTCGCCCGTCTTCAGGTCCTTTTTCATCTCTGCTGCTGGCAGGCCATCGATGAGCCAGTTGAGAGCATAATCTTCCCGTATACGGTCATTTATGAACTTGGCGTCTTCTGGTGGCACCTGCTGGGTGCAGAGCGTGCGGCATGTATCATTCTCTTCCAGCATTTTGATCTGGTACAGACGTGGTCAGGCTAAGGGACCCCCGTTGTAGCATGACAAACCGCACGTTATAGGGTGAATCGAATATTCGGTCCCCGAAAAGAATGGAACCCAACGACTCTGGCTGGTTCTTTGGGCCACCTTCGGGTTGGCAAAAATGAAAAGCGGGATTGTAGTAGTCATCTTATTGTCGCGTATATCGGCATGAAACAGACTAGTATACAGCAGAGTTAGGATACACCCACAATTGATCAATGATTTCTAGTTGAGTAAGGTCGGGTCAATGTGACTTTATTCAGACTGTCAAGATAACATACTAGCTTCGAATCGTCCTTCCCTGATAACATCGGTGTGAGGGCGTTAACGAAGAGGTTTACTTGCTCCCCTTGTTCGAAGTTGTGGGGTGCAGCACCAGGCAGATAGAACGCGCTGACGCTAACCGCAGGGAGCAACAGCATGCTGCCTAGCAGGAAACTCGGACATCCTTTCATGGTATCAGAGAGCGCGAGTTGGATGTTATTGTTGGGAAAGTGAGCGGTAACTCAGAATAACGTGTCCTGTGGGCACGTGACTAACGGGCTGAACCTATTTAGAGTCTAGACCAGAACTACTACAAGTAGAACACTTCATCGGATTCACTAGGAGGTTTGTTCGTGAAAAGAAGCGAATTGCCCAATCCCAGAACACCACGGGCCGGTCGGCCACTCATGGAAAGACGACACAACGGTCTACATGCCGTCTCGCGTTGTAGGGTGTCAACTTTTCAAGGGGGATGTTGTTCAACCTGAAGACCATCAGCTTGAGGACCGGTCTGCAAGTGTTAGTTTCTACACACTGAAAACAGCGCAATACGGTACAGTTGTGACACCGCACTAATCCCGATTTATTTGTATATTTTCGTGTCCGCAAGACGTATGGTCAACTCCAAGACCGATCTAAGGAAATCATCCAGGTAGACTGATGCCATAGTAAAATTGAAGGGTGAAGTGAGATATGAGTCGGGCTGCAACGTACTGGAACGCTGTCTACGCCAGGTTACCTGAACCCGTGCAGACCTTTATGATTGTCTCAACAGAGTCTGGTGACAAAGAAGGTGCGGACTCCGGAGCTATATAATACATAACAGTAATCGAAGAGGCTGGTCGAGTCTCTAGTGAATCTCTTCCAGGGTCAATCCAGGAACTTTGCTATCTGTGTGGATATGAAGTTGACATCTGATGGGCTCTGGGCGGTGTGACCCGAGTTTGTATCGATCAGCACCAGAGTCCCCCTCTGTAAAAATGACAACTCAATTTCGCTGTCTTCAGACTGCACAATGTCCAGTCAATGAACTGTAGATTAACAAGAAAAGAGGACTAACAGCGAAAAAGAGGTCCGTTTTGGAAGGTAGGAGAAGGACCTCCGCTTTGATGTCTCCAAGTGTCTTCTCGTAGTTACCGTTGTCTCGAACTTGAGAAATATCACCGTTTTGCCAGGTGTTCAAAAGGTGAAGCATATCGTTGGCATCCCAATTCTGGACCCAATTTGTCTCCCCTTCACCACGAATGAAAGACAAGAGATCGGGATACCTATCCAAGAGTATTAGCACAAATGGATGTCTTCTTTGTTGCTAACAGTCTTACAGTCCACCCATCCGATAGTTATGTTCTCCGAACCACTTGGGAATTCAGTTAGTCTCCTTAACAGCGAGTGTATGCCTTCTCACATTATGACTAAAACCCCACGGCAGGAGGACGCGCCCGAAGGCTCTAATGCCGTGATACGGGGGTGACGTATAGTGACCATCTTGGAAGTCTTTTGACGCTTTGAGAGCCGCCTTTGGACCTTCAAGGATGCTGACCACTTTAATTCAGACCGGTGGCTCGCTGGACAGGAAAGTGAGGCAACTGACCACTTGTTATGCATACTCGTTCTCGCGGCGGATACGACCACTACAATCTTGTCTACAATGTCTGGGTATACGGTGGCCCAGTGGTAGGCCTGCCACGAAGCGATTCAAAGATCCAGTCAGTGTTGATACCGATGGTCTCACCTGCTGACCGCCCATCGAAAAACCTATAACACAGAACACTTTCTTCACACCAAGAACTTTCGTCAATACCGCATGTTGAGCTCGGCTGTTGGTTTGGCATGAGTGACAAACAATATACACTCGACATCGTCTGGCATACATGTTATCTTCGTATGATATGTCCGGAAAATAAGGACCATTATATGGTGGAGCCTACTCGCGTAAGTTTCGAACAAGCAATTATAAAGGGAGTCGTTCACCGTGTTAGATGGAGAAGACGACTTTCAGATAGGAGTCAATCTTTGATCGGGATCGCAGAAAAAAGTGACAACATACCTCTCCATTACAAAACAATGCGAATGTCACTAAGTAGTACTTTCTTGGATCGAGGACCTGTTGCAATATCAACAACTTAGACCCTTGCAGCGTCACGCTGGACATACTTTGCCTTCGCCGATGAAAGCGTCCATGGCTGTGTCGACAAGACCTTAGTCTATCACCACAGTGTACAGTCTAATAAACGTACCTCCTAGAGAAAGCTTTGCGCCATAATAAGACGGTAACACCACGCATGGGTTGGAAGGATCTCCAAATGTTTGGTACGCTGTGACGGCATCCGGTAAGATACCACCCGCCACCTGGAACCTGCCGTGATGATAGTATTGGACGTTATCTTGCATCTGTCTTCAGGGGGGAGGGCGAAGCGTATCACAACTGGTACTTCGGGTTCTTATTGCATAAACCAGCGCCCTTATACACTCGAGAGGCCAAGTGAAACGGCTAGCGAAACGAGTCGGAAGGGGTGCCTGTACGAAGTGGATAGATGAGACACTGAAAGGTCTTGGACCATGTGAACTCACGGTACGGTCGCAAGTCGCGACAACGGCCCGCCCGGCCAATCACGTAATGGTCATTAGGAAAGTATCACGTGCGTTTTGTGGCTGATAAACTATAACAGTACACGGACATCGCCGAGTGGCCCAAGCTGCGTCAAGGAGAGGTATTGCTCATTGACCTCACCGACCTCAAGAAATGGGCTGTACGTAGACCCACATCTAACAAGCCTCCATACTGACATTGCCCTCCCTCCAGCCAACAAACCCCGTGGACTTCAAGCCGCTCGCAAACTCCGCAACGACCGTCGCGTCAACCGCTGGGTACATATACTCATCCACGCTCGGCACCTCAGATCTCACATTCCGTTTGTAAATAGGCGGACAAGTCGTACAAGAAGCGTGCTCTAGGCAACGTCTTCAAAACCTCCCCCACCGGAGGATCATCGCACGCAAAGGGCATCGTCCTCGAGAAAGTGGGTGTGGAGGCAAAGCAACCCAACTCCGCCATCCGCAAGTGTGTCCGTGTACAACTGATCAAGAACGGTAAAAAAGTCACGGCATTCGTGCCTGTAAGTTCCTCTCCGTGCATTGAACCTATGTTTGCTGATTGCTTTTGGTGTGTCAGAACGATGGTTGCCTGAACTTTGTCGACGAGAACGACGAAGTCCTCATCTCTGGTTTCGGTCGTAGTGGCAAAGCCAAGGGTGATATTCCCGGTGTGCGTTTCAAAGTTGTGAAGGTGTCTGGCGTTGGTCTCCTCGCGCTCTGGAAGGAGAAAAAGGTGGGCCATTCTAGTTTGTTCCACCCGCTCATTATTCACTCATGACCGTGATCACCAGGAAAAGCCACGGTCATGAGTATTTGCTTTTTTTACCTTCCCTACTTTGACGTTACTTTTCCTATGAGCATGCGTGTATGTCCCGCAAATACGCTTTCTTTCCAATGAAAATCCTAAAGGGAAACATGTACGATTGTCGACACATTCGTCCATATTGTTGCAAGTAGCGATGAGTGCAAGAGATAATTAAGGGTAATAAGTATTGGATTCCCCACTAAATTAACAAGCGTTCCAATCATATGCTCGTAATTCCTCGTCCTTGCATGTATTTCTTTAGGTCCCTCACCAACTCGAGTTGCTCTTCGACGGTCAGCCCGCTGACTATCATTTGCAGTATGGATCCCACAGTGACGTGATGTTCGCGAATCAAGCTGCTGTAGTACACATAGGTGAACACTCCCATGAGGAACCTAGCAAATATATGAGTTTTGGAGTGCATGGCTGTGCGTTTACATACTGGCAGTCCATACGATCCGTCATGCCACCGTGTCCGGGAATGCTTTGGCCAAAGTCTTTGATGTCGAACGCGCGTTTGAAACCAGAAGCAAAGAAACCCCCAAAGGGTGCAACCAACGAAGCAAAGATAGCAAAAACGAGTAGATGGAGTTGATAAGGGACATAGGGAATGACTGTCACGGGACGGCCAAGCTGCAGATGACACCGTTAGCCTGACAGCAGAGAATTAACATGGGATTACGCACAAGTTGTGACAAAAAGACTCTCAAGGGCGCCCAAATTTCCCATTCCTTTGCAATGAAGACGGGGTTAGGCACACATTGGACGTTGCTCCACACGCTGACACCAAGATCATGCACAGGACAGATCATATAGTTAAACCGCATGAAGTAACTCCCCCAGATCACGCTGAAGATGAGGGTACTCCAGAATGCTCCGATGAATCCCTCGACAGTTTTCTTTGGAGAGAGCTTGATCAATGGGGTACGGCCGAGAGTGATACCCCAGACGTAGGCAAACACATCGTTGCAGATAACCAGCGAGGCAGGTACAAAGAACCAAATCAGTCCTTCGAGGATGTTGTTTATGATGAAGTGACTGCATCACGCTTCAGACACAGATCTTGGTACGGTGATAACACTCCTACCTGGACACCACGATCAAGAGTAAACTCATATGAACCCAGCAAAAGAGACCAAATTGCTGCTTGAGATAACCACGCTTGAGTGACAACACGAAGCCCATAAACCCAATGGTGTAGAGAGTGAAGCTGATCATACGATGGTTCGTGGCGAATGGAAGTAGCTGTCCATCAGTGAACACTACGTGCTACAGGACAACGTCAACACAAGAACACTACGAAATAGAGGGATGCTCACCTTGAAGTAATATATGATACTTTCACCGTATAGGAAGTAGTTGGTCACGGCAAAGAAGTACCAGTTGAGCGTTTTGCTCCAAGGATCCTTGTGTCCCTGGACTGCGAGTTCCGTAGTCTCGGGAGACATGTCTTTCAACGAGAAGAGGGCTGTGACCTCTCGGTAAACCAACGTTTGGCATACCATGACAAGGATGATCAGGTACGCGTGGCCCATCACCAGAAGACCTGACCTCGTGTCAGCACTCGTGCTTTCGGCGAACGATGACCAGTTTTACCCATGAACCCTCCGATCATGATGAACGTCCATAGTGTTCTCGTGAACAGATTTTGGCGCTTCTTTGTACGCTCAGCTTCCTGAAGGTCCTGCTTAGTCTTGACAGCAAGTTCGACATCCGTTCGCGATTGCGGAGGCGCAAGCCTCTGCATTTGCGTGATAGGTTTTGAGTGTACTTCGGCCGGAATAGGATTTGGGGCTACAGTAGACGCCATCAACGGTATAGAAACGCCACGAAGCAGCACGCGCGTACCGTCGGAATTGACAGCAGCTGAAACATTGCTGCTGGGCTCGGGGTGTGGTCGTGGGGGTTCCGGGGTGGGGGACGCATCTTCCTGGTCGGTCTCGACGCTCGACTCAGGCGGCGCACACTCGACTCCTGCTGAGTCGGCCTCCCCGTCAACAACGACCTCAGCGGAACGTGCGATGGACTGTTCCAACAAAGGAGTAGCCCTCGGCGAGCTCTCTGCGGTCGCAGCCTTGGCGGCGGCTTTTGCTTGCTTTCGCCTCTCGGTACGCGCATGTTTTTGCATCTTCTTCAGTCGCGACTTCGACAACTTGGGCGGTTCGGTGCTATGGGCGCGTGATCGGTGCATGAGTATTCGAGTGCAAAGGGAAGGACCTACGTGTCTGACGATGGCTGGACCTGTTCCTCTTGCACAACCTCCTCTTCAGACTCCTCCGGGTCTTCAACAGCAAGTGCTGCAAAAGCGGACTTGGTCGTAAGTTGACCAGGAGATACCGGTGCTGCTGGTTTGCTCATGGCGAGCGTCTTGGTCGTGGCAAAAGTGTGAAGGTAGTTTGGCAGCAGAGCGGTCTAAATATTAGAACCCGCATGTTACGCGTGAAAACTCGGCCAAACACGCCCACTGAGTGACTGAGTGAATACAGGACGAATCTATCATCAAAGTACCGATGTCTCTTTGCAGTGCACGAAAACACTCTATGTGACTAGGATACATGCTTGTATTGGGATGCAACAATGTCTGCCGGTATCAGTCGAGTCCCATCGGCTCGCGGTCAGTGGTATGCATAAATAGCGATATAGAACCGGCACGCTCAGAACTTCCAGTCATCCTCTGCCTCCATTGCCCACGGGACTTGAATGGGTCGTTAGCCAGCGGACCTGACGCCAACGGGTTGCCACTTACATTTGTTGAGCAGCGTCTTGGAGAATATCTTCTCAATGGGGACATCGTGTTTTTTGCACCATGCGGCAGTAATCCTGGAAGGACGTCCACGTCAGTAGCCCTCTCAACAGACATCGTGGCACCAATTACCGAGGGTCTAGGTAATTAATCTTACTGCAGTATTGGGTCAGGAAACCGCTCACACGACCAGAAATACAAGTTGAAACAAACCTCGTGCCCAGTGCCACTTCCTTCCCAGCCTCACGATCATCCATTTGCAGCTTGAAAGTCTTGACCTTCTCGTCTAGTTTCTGGATAGCCTCCTCGATCTTCTCCACAGGACGCTCTCTCTTCAGAATTGCTTTGCCTGTCCCGCGTTCCTTGGCAAGCCTCTTGTAATCGACCTCAATTGCGGCAATTCGGTCCTTCAAGACAGAATCGTCCAGAGGTTGGTTACCATCCTCGACGAGTTTCTCGTTATCTTTAGCAAACTTCTTCTCTGCTTTCTCAATATCCTTCTTTTTCAACGAATCCTCATGTTCTATGACCCATTCCTCATCTATGTCTGACTCATCATCGGCATAAAGTTTGTTTTTCTTGTATTTGGAGTCGAAATTGAAGAGGACGTGGCGCAGCTTCATCCGATCGTACTTGAAAGAGCGAAGCTGAAATGCAACTAAGTATATCATATGGCAATCTCACGCGAGATACGTACTCGATCACGCATCTTGCCCATGGATTGTTCATGAGTCTTGGGTGCACTCCTTTGATGGTTACAAAGGATGGCAACCATGCGATTGGCATGGTTGTACGCGTTCAACTTCTCTTGCACGGTAACATTCTTGGGCGTGCCCTCGTCCAACTGCTCCTGGAAAGTTATGGATGCGTTATAGGTACGAAAGACCTTGGCGGTCAAGCCCTTCATGTACGATGCAAGATGCTTGTTGAGAAGAGACGTCTGTGGTCCTCAGAGTTAGTTTTGCGCCAGGTAGTTCAACGGAAAATTACATTGACGCGATCGAATAAGTTGTCACTCTCTTCCTTATTCTCCTTGAACAACCGGATGTTTTTGAACACCTGTGCCTCAACGGTGACGCGGTTGTAGTACCGGATAGAGTCTTTACCGAGGAAATCGAAGATGATGAAATTGGGTGCCTCCAGTGTGACATGTTCGCAGCGCAGCGAGCAACAGCCCACTGTATCTGCTTCATCCTCCCCTTTTTCGTTGCCCGCACGAAGAGCCAGCCGATCGATGAAATACATCGCTGTTGCTCGCTGTCTGTCTGCCATGACCTTGCTCTTCAAGTCGGCTTGATAATCTGTACGGATCCTTGCGACGTGACTCTGCCAGAAATAAGCACATCGCACTAGCGATAACGTTGATTTATACCTTGAGTTCACGGGCTTTCTCAAACTTGGACATGTCGCTCTGCCCCTTCAGCGAGCTACCCGCAGCCAGAAAGACGTATTTGTAGTTGCCGTTGACATTTTCGACCCAATTTGCGAGCCAGGTTACAGTTTTATCGTGCACCACGCCTTTCCAATTCCCAGGCATGTTGGGAACAGGAGTCGGAACACCCTCGCCGATGTTGAGGGTGATGTCTTCCGGGCGAACGCGGAACTATACCGTACGTCAGTGGTTCGCCCACCCTGGTCAGCCTAGGGTTAGAGGCTCTTACTTTCAAGGCGCCCTTCTTCGGATGATCACCACGACCACGGAACAATCCCGGAGGTTCTACACGGAAGTTTCCAACCTTTTCCTTACGGCCATCAAGCGAACATGTTATATATTTCTCCTCCATCGCATCTTTCTGTTTCTTGAGCTCCTTCTTCTCAGCAGTACTCAGCGCTTTCTTCTTGGCCTTCTCTGCTTCAAAATATTCAAACATGGGCCGGAAATCGCATTGGTCGAACTCGGTTATCTTAATTTTGTTGCGCTATCGGAGAGTCGTCACCCAAGCCGCTAGAATGATCAAACGATACTTACAGGAGGATGATCTTGCAAAACCTTGAGCCAATCTTCGAAGAAATTCTTGTTGAACGTCTGGTCCTGAGCGTGGTCTGTCTCTAACATGGCCGCATAGAAGCCGGCAACTTCCTCAGACTCTGGCGGGAGGTCAACCTCCTTGCCTGAGTATGATTGTCAGCGTTGGTTGGAAAAATGCAAGATACGACTGGATTAGGACCTTTGTACTTCATCTTCACATGCGAGGGAAGGGACTCGTAAGGAGGAGGGAATATAACACCGTTGTGCTCGAGAGTTTGCCATTTCTCTTCACCGTCCCCGTTACCCTGGTCCTCCCACCATCGGTAGACTTCCTCGGGCTCCTCTTCCTCTTTCTTTTTCCCCTTCTTTTTCGTCTGAGTTTGGGGAGAGGGATCTTCCTCTTTGGCCTTCTTGTTCGATGCCCTCTTTCGTGGCGGCTTGGCATCCGTCATCTCGACATCGGTTTCGGGCTTCACCTTTACCTTGCCCGATGGGCGCTTCTTGGTCAAAGGTTCGTCGTCTGAAGGGGAACTCTCGCGTCCCTCCTCCACCTTGATTTTCTTCGCCGGCGGCGCCTTCGACTTGCCATTTGGAACGCGTTTCCGCTTGACAGCGGCCAAGGCGGCATCGCTGTCACTTTCCGCCTTGCCGTTGGAGACGTTAGAAACGGAAGCATGTGATTCGCGATGTGCGGCAGCAGAATTGGCTTTCTTCGCGGGGGAGGAAGCCAGCGGGGTATCATCATCATCCCCACTGTCAGAATCTTGGACTGCAGCACGTTTTCGTGGTCGTGATTTGCCGGGCGCTTGAGTACCGTTGGCCTGGAACTAATAGAAAATTATAGGGGTTCGCAAATAGAGTGAACCGAGTGGGCACGTACCAAAGGCAGGTCGTCTTCGCTCATGGAAGAGTCGTCTGCATCGCCATTGGGGTAACCGTGGCCGTTGACTGCTACGTGGCCGTTCCTATTGGCGCCAGCGAAGGCAGTGAGTGGTAGATCTTCGTCTGAAGACATGGCAGAGTAAGAAATGGACCGGGGGGGATGGGGATGGGTTCAGGACAAACGACAGAAGCGGAGGAACGTGGAGAGAGACAAGTCGAGGAAGAGATGAGATGGGACCGTTGAAATGACAAGTCCAGATAAGCCTGCCCTAAGCCGTCGTCCACGTGACCTTTGAAACAGCGGGAGTGGACGGGAAGTAGACAACTGCGGCGCATTCACTCCACTTCTGGTCGCTTCAAGGTCAGTTCCCCATCGGAACCCTTTCGCGTCGTGCTCAGCCAGCGTGTTCCACAGCATGGCCAACCTCCCACTTTTCCGTGATCCGTGGGCCAAGAGAGAAGCGTGGCGGAAACACCCCATCTTCTCAAATCGCGTCATGTTCTCCAGCATGTTCCCCGGTTTCGGAATAGCCACAGTCGCATTCACCACCTACGTCCTCTTTGACAACTTCTTTGGCAAAGCACAGAATGGTACCCACTGATACGTGGCGTGAGTCCACATCCAGCCACAACTCCAAACTACTCATACACATTCCACAAGGCTATACCTGGTCCTGTGCACCCCTTAAAACCCGTGTTTGACGTTCTAGACCTGTAACATAAACCCATCGTGGTCGTCTTGGTCACACTCGTGCAGGTAATGATACCTCGGACGACAGCGCCGCACGTCATCAGAATGCACTTCCGTTGAACAATAAACTTGTCTGCACGAGTCAGCTACTCTAGAGGAGGCATCTTCCGCACGACTTTCCCCTCATTCTTTGCATGCACCTTGAGTTTCTCTAAAACGGAGGAATTGGACCATTGTTGAGGTGGTGTGCGATGGCCCGTCGACCAGTAGTATATGTCCCAGTCAGGCTCATCGAGCAACTACGAGTACATGGTCGTTGAGTGTACCAAGCAAGCAAAAAGAGAGAACGTACCTTGTCGTACTCGGACAACTCAGCACGGGTCATGGTAGGGAGGTGATCTCGGGCAAAGGTGCTCAGCAAAAGGTCGCTCTCGAGCGTGCCACGTTTGCGCGACTGGTAGAGAAGACGTGCGCGTGTTGTCTCGAGTGGTTCGTTCGGGCGGGGAAGAGGCTGATGAGCAGATATGTCGGCCGGTGTGGTCGTACTGGAAAGATGCTGGGGCGTGTGAGGAAGCGGCCATGGGTCGGACGCTGTGCGGGAAGCAGAGACAAAGAGCGTGCGCGAATGACCGCAGAAATGTCGTGCAGCGATGCGAATGACGAGGACCATCGTAGACGTCAAAACCTAACTTGTTCAATTTCCCACCAAGCTTGTCTATACGTATGTACATACATCCATGAGCCACCCGTGGATCTCACTTTGGTATGCCAAGAATGGGGATTCAGCCTCTCAGGTATCGCTTGTATACTTCATTGTCTGTTTCCTCTACATAGTGATATCCCAGCTTGTCCAAGAATTGCTGGAACTGATCATAGTCCCCAGGAGGCACTTGAATCCCTGTCAGCACCCTGCCAACGTCTAAATTGCAAGCTAAGTGGTGACATGACTGCGATGTGAACAACTGACCTGCGCCGTGGTTGCGATACTGGAACAGGGAGATATTCCATCCTTGTTGGAGGCCCTCCAAGAACTTGCGCAATGCCCCAGGCCGCTCGGGGAACTCTGCAGGCAGACGAGGTCATGTTTGGAGCTCAGGTAAGAAAGAGACTTTGGACCCACCGAATCTAAAGAGACGTTCGTCGGGTACAACCCGGCATCCCCCGACCATGTACCTTGTATGGCTCTTCGCCATCTCGTTGTCACTAATGTCAAACCCCTTGAATCCTGCTTGTTGAATAGCATCCAGCACCGCTGACACTTCTTTCGTACGCGTTAAGGACTCGAGTTTGAATGAGAGGAAGACATGTGCAAGATCCGGCGAGTTGTATCGGTAGGCGAATTCTGTGACGGATCGAGGGTATATGATCGAGTGGAGTGCAAAGAAACTATATCTAAGGCTATGAAGGGGTGTTGAAGGAATGACTATGAGAACGTACGTGCCAGGTTTCTCAGGAAGTTCGACGCTCAACAAAGCTTCTCGACCTTCACCGAGCTCTGCACGCTCGGCGACGAACCGCAGACGATCAAAGTTCATGTTTGCACCACTGACGACAGCAACGAACTTTTGTTGAGCACCAACCAGTTTGTTGGCGACGATGTAGTGCTTCAATCCGGCAAGAGCGAGCGCCCCGGCTGGCTCGGTGATCGATCTGGTTTCTGCAACGAACAAGCGGTCATCAAATCTGGGTGATGCAAACTGACTTTGAAATGTACCCTCAAAGATGTCTTTGATTGCAGCGCAAAGCTCGTCGTTGTTGACAAGAACGATTTCGTCCAGGAGTCGTTGACAAATGCGGAACGGCTCTGCACCGACCAGTCGGACAGCCGTGCCATCGCTAAACGGACCAACTTCGGGCAGCGTCACGCGGTGCCCTTTTTTCAAACTTTGGTACATGGCATCGGCGTCGACGGTTTCTGCGCCGCAAATTTTAGTTTTTGGGTTTCCGATGCGTTTGACGTATTCAGCAATTCCAGAAACCAGGCCACCGCCACCGATGGCAGCGAAGATACCATCCAGGTTATCGGAATCTGGCAATTGTTTGAGAATTTCCATGGCAGTGGTGCCCTGACCAGCGATGATCAAAGGGTCATCATAAGGCGGAACGAACGTGAGGCCATGTGCAGTTGCAAGGCGAGCGCACTCCGCCTTGGCCTCGTCAAAGTCGGAGCCGTGAAGGACAACCTTTGCACCTAAACGCTGGGCATTGGCGACTTTGATGGAGGGAGTCCCCTTTGGCATGACGATGGTGCATGGTATGCCAAGTCTTGATCCGGAGAGGGCGACACCTTGAGCGTGGTTGCCTGAGAGTATGTATGTCAGCGAGCACGCACGGGGAGGCACCACAAGGGATGAACGCGTATGTGGGTACGCACACTAACCGGCACTGCATGTGATGACACCCTTCCATCTGTCTTCTTCGCGGATGTGGGCCATGAAGTTGTAGGCACCGCGAATTTTGAAACTGAAAACTTCTTGCAGGTCTTCACGTTTAAGCCATATGTGATTTCCGAGTTTTGCGCTGAGATTCGGTGCGTAGACGAGGGGAGTCTCTTTGAGTATCTCGTAGACTTTTGAGGAGAGGACAAGACGGAGGTAGTCTGGCTCGTTGGATGCAAGAAGCTGATGGGGTGAGAGGGAAGGGTATGCGAGTGCTTCTGGTACATGGGAGGAGTACTCGAGGGTGGCCGCCATGGAGGAAGACGGACAAGGCTGATCGTGACTCGATCGTAGAGCTCGGCAGTTACCGGATTCTAGAAACGGACAGAGGCCCCGCACTCGGGCCAGGCTTGTCCGCCCGCGACGAGCATCGCGTAGACCGCCTGTCGTCGTCGTCGTCGTCGTCGCGACACTGGCGACAGCAGCAAACGCGCTCGCTGAGAGAGGTCACGTGCAGTAGTAAGATAAGGGCGATGTGCGGCAGCGCCGACGGCCGACAGGGATCGTTGGCGACGAGGGCGTCCTGGGCGACGTGTCCGGCGCGCATGCAAAGCACCATGTTTGTCGCAGGGAGGCCGATTACGCAAGGGAGACCGTCGCCGTCGTCGGGGCAGGTCCACCCCGTGCTTGATCGCGACGAGACCGAGTCGAGCGCGATGCCGTGCAGAGCGTCGATGAGGGTGCGGACGGAGAGGACGACACACTGGACGATGTTGAGGACGACGAGGAGCGGAGGAGAGGGAGAGATGTAGATGAGAGCTGCCAGCCCTAAATAAAAGTGTAGTTAGACTTTACTGTTTGTTCTTGACCATGGCCCAAGCAGTGACGATGGGTCCACCCCTCTCCCCACGCGAAACTCGTCGCTCAGGACGACGCTCTGCACCCTCCGCATCAGCGAGCATATCAAAGTCCCCAGACTCACCCGCACCAGAACCCCCACCAAGAGCCAAGGACGCATCTGCCCGCTCCGTCCCTCCAAACACCAACGCAAATGGCCGCACAAAACGTCCAAAGCAGGAGGACATCGACGACCCCATCCCCAGCAAGAGCTCCCACTCAAACGGAACGGCGTCTAACCATGCCAGTGCCAATGGCAGGTCAAAGCGCAAGGGCAAGGAGAAAGAGAGCCCCCCCTCCCTGGATCACCTCCCAGCATCCCTCCCTTCCAAATACTCCTACGCCTCTGCAGACACAGCCAGGTGTCGGTGTGACGACTCGGAAGAAGAGGGTATCACGCGTTGCGTATGTGGTATGAACGGTCCGTCCCCAGTTCCCTTCCCCGTCTCCATTCCCCATCCTCATCCTCTCCCCAGAGGACGATGCCGAAGGTGGTGAATACATGGTGCAGTGTGAAACATGCAACGTTTGGCAACACGGTCGCTGCATGGGCTTCGAGTCGGAAGCTCTGCTCCTCGCACTATCCGACTACCACTGCGAGCAGTGCAAACCAGAGCGTCACCAGGATCTTTTGAGGTGCGTCCCTTTGTCCAGCGTCATTTCGTCATCGCTTTGACACCACTCCACTCCAGTCGGCTAGCGAGGCTAGCGAGGTGGAAAGCCCTTCAATCGTCCACCTCACGCAATACAACCTCTCGCCTCTCTCGGTCTCACTCCCCCTCTCATCTGCTCAAACCCCCAAAGAGACGCAATACGATGAACAGTCGTGATGCCGCATTCGACGAAAGCGTAAAAGAACTTATCGAAGCAACCGCCGCAGAAGCGGCAGCCACAACAGACCCCCCAAAGCCCACCGTGAACGGTTGCGCAAGTGCTCAAAGTGAAGTGCCTGATGGTGATTGCAATGGTCGAAAGAAGCGAAAGCGCGCGGAGGATGATATGTGCGTTCGCCCTGCACATCTCGAATCCAAGTGTGGCTCACCCCCCTCTGCAGTCTCCCTAAGAAACGTACCAGATCGGCGTCGAGTGCGTCGGACGCTCCTGATCTAGCCCCCAGTGCTGTGCCCGAAGCACTACCACCGCCCCCGAAGCGCGCTGGAGGCGGTAAATCGGGCAACGCACGCAGTCGACGAGGTGGTCCGCGCAAGGCCACCGCTGTGCATCACGATGGGGTCGCTCCCGTTGAAGGTGAAGAAGGTATGTACCTGAGCCCATCCATGGATAACCACGTGACGCTGGCTTAGGAACCGGTCCGAGCAAACGATCGACGCAATCGACTCGCTGCAAGCCTGGTCCTACGCCAAAACGTCCGCCTGCGCCGTCGCATGCGCCAGGGAGCGCCACTCAGGAGAGTTCGAGCAGGCGAAATCACTCCGGGGCTGGAGCGGCGCCAAACAGTTGTGCCGAAAATTCTCGTGCATATCGCAATTCCCATGCCTACGCAATCTCCCAACAGCCTTTGTTTACGTCATGGAACCTGCCAGACTATCTGGCCCATCTCGAACATATGCTCCCAACGGACACGCCACGCCCGCTCGAAGTCCGCAGTCTGGCCATTGGCCCCGGCGGCAGAGAGTCGCTGGAGAGGACGATGGAAAGAGGGGTCAAGGTCAAGTGGCCAAGCAAACGCATGAGCGTCGGTGACATGAATAAGCGTGTCCGCGCGCTTGTAGAATGGGTGGGCAGGGAACAAGCTGGCGCGCTCGACCGCGGCCGTCGGAGGGAGGCTTTGGAAAGGGCCTTGAAGGGGACCGCCTCAGGGGCAGACGACGTCCTCCCCGACACGTCCGTGCCTGCCGATCGTGATGCGGCGGGGTGTCACCGAGAGGGGCGTGCATCACCCATGGTGGTCGACAAATCCCTTGAAAACGCCGCAAACGGTGAATCAATACCGGCAAAACCAGCTTCGTTTGACTCGGCCGCGCAGCAGTCGACAATGAAGATGATGGAGGAGCTGATGGAGGAGCTGATTAGCTTTCAAGAACGATTTGGGCCGGGAGTCAAAAGTAGAGATCGGGAACGGCGACCAGGATCATGACTCATTTGTACATATGCGAGACCCATGTACTTACACGGAGGGGAACACTCGGTGTCGATTTCTGCACGCTATCTTTGTCGCACTACTGTTTGGCAACAGCCTCTGAAACAAACAAACGCTACTGGCTCTCCCCTCACAATGGACCAGTCCGAGGGCACAGGTACTTCTTCCCCCGCCCTCTCCAGCCACGGCGAACACGTCGACGGCGACCATGGTGGCGACTATTCCACCCGCATGGAAGAGCTCTTTGGCGGCGACGAAGAAGTGCACGGCGACGAGGAGGAAGAATTCCTCTATGATGGCGTCGACGCCGAGCAGGTCACCGGCACCAATTACAGGGAACAGTTGAGGGACGTTCTCGGGCCAGACGACACCTCGGACGTATTCGAGGAAGAAGAAGTAGAACGCTCTCTCCTCAAGGAAGACCCAAGCGAAAAGTTTAATATTGGAGAACAATCTGTCAGTACTGCTTCTGACCTCGTGTTGATGGGAGTGGCTAAAGGGCATGTAGGACCACGCGCAGATCGTTCTCGATCTTCCAAGTCTTCCCCAGTCCCCTCTCGCCCAGCCCACCGTGGCTGCGCTTCCTCCAGAACCTCTGCTTGTTCCACCCCACTCACCCAGCGAACCCTCTGAACCATTTTTACTCCCGAGTGTATCTCGGCTTCGTTCATTCACTTCCAGGAGCCCTCGGAGCGAAGCTAGCCATAGTCTGCCTGATATCTCGGCCGCATTTGATTTTGCGTCACCCCCTTCCCGCGTTTCTGACATTTCCAGAAGCTCTACTCCTGGCGCTGGCAAGGGAATATGGAAAAGCTATCTCAGGGTTGAAAGAGAAGTATTCAGGTGGACAGTACTTCAGAATGCGGGGAACCACCTGTATGGAAAGCGGCCGTCCAAAGCGGCCATTGTTTTGGGCGCATCCAACCTAGGCTCCCCCACGGTTCTAGCTGCCAACGGCCTCATCTGTGTGGGAACAAACGCTGGTCGCATATTTGTTTTCGATTTCAAGCAAACACTGCTATGCATATGTGGGAACGACACTTCAGGTTACTATTTCTTGTTCTGTGCGTTCATCATGTGCTCACGCTGTGAAAGCCAGCACAGTGGGATCTACGTCTGCTGTTGCATTGTCTCACGACCACACCTATGTTGCTTCGGGCCACGCCTCTGGATAT
This sequence comes from Xanthoconium purpureum, assembly GCA_038090075.1. Classification (NCBI taxonomy): domain Eukaryota; kingdom Fungi; phylum Basidiomycota; class Agaricomycetes; order Boletales; family Boletaceae; genus Xanthoconium; species Xanthoconium purpureum. The sequence goes on from JBBPMA010000118.1 coordinate 20,770, forward strand.
GTCCAGATCTTCGACTTGAAGAACCCGCAAACACCGGCACGCATCGTCGCTCCACCATCGGCACAAACGATCATGTCTGGACGACAAGAAGGTCATCTTGCAGGCTCTCGCATTGTCAACGTTAGCTTTGTTGCGGGTCGTCACACAGCTATCATCTCGGCTGATGAGAACGGGTTAGCTTTCTACCATAGCCTGGGCAAGGTCTTGTTTGTGGAGGCATCGGATACCATCCGTATCCTTGGAAATTATCCCCAAGAACTTACAAGCTCAATCTCTGTCTTAAACGCGCCAGGCGCTCGGTCTTTTCGTCGGCGCAAACCTCGCAATACTCTGTTAGCGATGGCCACGTTGCCCCTCGGCACCGTTGCACACCCAACTGATACATATCAAATTGTTGCACTGCTCACCACGAATAAACTCGTCATCGTCGGTATGAAGCCCTCGCCAAAGACGTGGCTGAAGCGATCACGCCCTAATGACACGGAGTTGACCTCTTTGGGACGGAGAAGAGGGACGCTAGCGTGGTTCCCGAGCGTCAACACCCCGCATGAACCAAAGGACGCTGACAGCGACAGGACACATCCGGCGCTAGCCTATTCGTGGGGAAGATCTGTTCGCCTTTTACGAGTTTCGGAGACAATGGTGAAACAAACTGTGCTTAACCCACGCACAGGCAAGACCCGCGAAGTCGATGTGGGAACTCTTGTCTTTGAAGATGCTGGGAGTTGGACAGTGGACGATGCAGTCGTCGCACTGCAGTGGTTGAATGTGAACGTCCGTATTCCTACCATCGAGGGAAACGAGTTTAATCTGACCATCAGCACAGCAACTGCTTGCTTTCACAGCGGCTACGCTTAGCGTATACGATGTTCGGACCTCCAAGATTATCGAACACGTACCCTTCAACGCTTCGGCTCTGGTATCACCATCTCTGAGCTCCACGGTCGATGGGTCGTTGTCATACTCTGAATCCCTCAGCGATGTTGCTCATAGTATTCGGGCTTACAAAGGGAAGACGTTCATTTTGGTTAGTCACCATTATTGCGTCCCGGGAATAATATTGACCTCGGGTAGTGTCGCGAGGAACTCCAAGTGGGAACAATGCTCACCTGGGCTGACAAGATCTTGGCCTTGGTCGAGCAAGGCGATTTCCTGAGCGCCATTGAGCTCACGCGCTCGTATTATACCGGAGAGGCTCCCGGCAACCGCAATGGGCTCCCGGTCGCCGCTGAAGAGCAAAAAGCAGTTCTTGGACAAAAGTTGCACGAGTTGATGGTGGCATCCGCCAATTACGCCTTCTCCGAAGATAGGATGACAGACGGCACCCATGCCAGCCCGGACGGTCGGGGTGTCGATCGCACTTCTCTTTTCGAGGGTCTGGTCACGAGCTGCGCGCGCTCCTGCATTACTCTCGATAACTACGACTTTTTATTCGAAGATCTCTTCCAGCATTTCGAAGATGCTGGAATCACTCGAATTTACTTGGAACAACTCGAGACGTTTGTGCTTCGAGGCGTTATCAATTTCGTGCCTCCACGCATAACCCAGCGACTGGTGGCACTTCACGAAGACTCTGGTCAGCCCGCTCTAGCCGAGCGAGTAATTTGGCATATCGATCCTTCTTGCCTAGATATTAACCAAGCCATCCATCTCTGTCAGACTCATCAACTTTGGGATGCCTTGATTTATGTGTACACACGTGCTCTACAAGACTATGTCGCCCCTATAGTGGAACTAATCTCTCTTATCCGCCAATCACCTCTCCTTCCTCTGGGAATTCCGTCGGTTCCTAATGGGGCAGGTGTGCAGCGCACGGCTTCGTCACTCCGTCACGCATACAAGATCTTCCCATATCTGATCAACGTTCTCAGTGGTCAGACGTACCCAAGCGGTGAACCTCTACCGTCTGACGAAGCTGATCGCGCGAAGCATGCCGTGTACGACTTCATATTCAACGGAACATCCATCACCTGGCCGTCTGATGGCGGGCATCTGATCCTTACAGGAAATGAAGCAGAGCCCACCTACCCTTACGCCCGATTACTACTCCGTTTCGACGCGGAGTCATTCCTTCACTCCCTGGACATTGCCTTTGAGGACTCATTCCTTACAGACTCCCCTGTCATCAGTAGGCTATCGATTGTCAAGGTCTTATTAGATATTGCATCACATCAAGATCTACCGCTTTCTGCCACCATTTTTATCAACATCTTCATCGCGCGAAACATCCCAAAATATCCGCAATACCTCCGCGTCGAAGATCTTGATCCTCGCATCCTCTACGACCTCCTGGTGTCCCTCGCCACTTCCCTCGACCCTGAAACTCGGGAGGACCGCCAGCTAGCTGCTGAATATCTCTTATCAGCATATACACCTCATGACAGCGCTGAGATAGAGAACTTATTCGAAGAGGCGGGCTTTCACCGCATTTTGCAAAACCGGCGCCGACATGAACGCCAGTGGACACGGCTGTTGTCCAGCTACTTGCTGGATCCAAGTTTGCAGACTGCATCGCTCCTTCCCTATGTTGAGGAAGTTCTCGACCTCTCAGGGTCTGACAACCAAGGCGTTTTACCCGAGGATATTCAGGGAGCACTTTCGGATTCTCTTGGTCACCTTCTTACACTTGACTTGCAATCGACCGCTACTCTCATTGACAAGTTTGCCCCGAATTTGCACGAAACTGCTCTCAGTACCATGGATCCCGCGGATGATCATCGGCGCTACGACTATCTCCTCCATCTCATCAACTCGCAGATGCCGGACAAGGGAGACATCACAACCACGTACCCACCATATCATTTACACGTCAGCGAACCTCTCCGTCTACTCTTCATCAAGTTGCAGTGTCGGTATATGCCGTCCAGCGTCATCGAAACCCTAGAACGCATGCAGAACGGCGTCGATTGGTCGGCGATAGAACGAATCTGTGAGGAAAACCACGCATATGGGGCAGTGTTATGGGCACTCAACCAACGGGGTCAACCACGCGACGCGCTGGCGAAAGCCGAAGCCTTTGAGAAGCAGTTGACACAGCGAATTGCCCGTGCTGTCGTCGACTCAGACGGCAGCAGCGCCAACATTGACGAGTCGGTCAACTCTCTGAGGGAGATTGGACAACGAGGTACAAGGATATGCTTGGAGCATTCGAGCACGTCGGCCACAACTGCAATCCCACTTGAAGACATTTGGTTCCAGCTGCTTAGCAGTCAACTTCATTCCGTCCAGGTGGTGTCTAATCTTCGTTTGGCTGGCGGTGCTGGCGGCCATCGATTGAAAACCATAGCCCTGTCGAGCCTGCGGGATCTCGTGCAAAATACGTTTGCGTCCTTGGTCACCATCAGCTCTACGCGTGCCGTCTCGTTTCCGCGCCTGTTCAAACGCCTAGTGGATCCCGCACTCTATTCAGATTCTACTCCAGGCACGCCCTACACGGAATTTAGGATGATCTTGGCCGGGATGTTGGAGTCTTATCGCAGTGATGGAGATATGCTGTCCATCTCGCAGAAGCTGCTTCATCGGGACGTTTTCGATACTGTGGAAGAGTACACGAAGGAGAAGATGAGAGGGTGGTCGGTTCCGCATATCTGTTCGCGCTGCCATCAGACATTGTTGCCGCACGAAAGGTCGGGCAGTACAAATCAGACAAACATCAGTATAACTGTCTCGCGTGCTGCTATATACCACGCCTCCTGTCAGCATTGATGTATGATGGTTGCCATATTTTATACTGTAATCAACATTTGGTCCTCCTCTGTGTAGACACCCCGCCACTTTCATGGTTCTATTACGATCGTCGTCAGCATCTCTCTGAAGTGAACCTGGAAGATCATCACCGTCGACAAGTTCGCTTTGAACCATCTGCGAGAGTTGCGGGTAACTCTCGACCGACATTATGTTTATCCCCAGGGACTTCCCGTCCTGACCAAATGCTTCCACGTCTAGAATCATCTGGGTCCGAATGCGTTCCTCATCGCGGTCGTCATCCTTGCTGGCGCTGGTACCACTGAAAATACTCAGCGTCGATTTGCCCTTCTTGAGACGTCTCAAGGATTCTTCCGTCTTCCTCATCGCCGTCAAGTACTGGATATATCTACAAAAGTTAGTGCGCAACTGCCACGGCATCGTTGAAGAGGGGCAATACTTTTGGCAGACGCTGTCAAACACTTCTGTGGCCGATTTCTTGAGCAGGCTTTCGCGCAGACGGTCACCCGCAATGCTCGAGCTTCCGATACCAAAGAATGCTTTGACAGGACGGAGAATGAGCGGAATGAAGTAACTGGGCTCGGTGGGCATGCGCTTGCTGGACATTGCCCGAAATTGAGAGGGTATGGAGCGGACAGGTAAAAGAGAATCGCATGCTCGTCGGGACAGTAGCTGGACGACCTGTTTCGTCACTTGTTCGGCTATGTAATTCAAGGAATTGAGCTGCTCCTTGAGTGCATCTTCACAAGTCTCAGTTCAATCTATCTGGAAACACCGGTCACTAGTAATGCGCACCTTCTGGATCGATGTCCATGTCCTGAGACGGCTCGAACTCTGGGAGAACGGAGCTAATCTCTTCCCTCCAAAGAACCAGGATTTGGTGAGTCACCGCCTTGATGTCAACAAGGGTGATAGCGTATTGCTTCAGAAGGTCATCTATAGCATTATTTTCCGGGACAGCTTCTTGTGGGGTGGATGAGCGATTCTGTGATACAAAATTCACCGATTCTGTAAGTCGAATATCATACGGAAAGGAACTGTAAACCTTGTCTATCGGGGACGTGACTTGTATACCCGCCTCTGCATGGGGAAGGGCGGTTTCAAGCCACGTTTTGTATCTGCTGAGAAGCTGAGGAGGGTCTCGATGAACACTAAATGATTGAGGACGAATAATTCATACCTGCAGGGTCAATTTCCAAAAACGATGCGCTAAATCTGGGATGAAGATTTCTGCGCTCCAGCATGAACTGATAGCGATCCAAATGCTCTCCGCCTGAGGCATTAAAAACACAGAACGCCCTTACACGCCTGCTCAAAATCGAGTTATAGTGCCCACGATAACGTACTTACCGACGTTGGTGGAATTAGGATTGGTTACTGTGACACTTAAGCTATCTTCTAATTTGCAGACAATATCCTTCCAGCGGAGTTGGAAGTAGATTGGCAACTGCCAGCGTTTGTTGAATGAAATAAAGACCGGATGAGACCTCATCGCTTGAACCGATTTTGTGGATGGCGCTATATATTCAAGGGCATGGATAAATGCCTGTGTTGCCGCATGACGCTAAGGCCAGAAGCATAAGTAAAGTTACCGTAACCAACGAAGCGATGAACAACCTTCAGAAATTCATCAGGCTTCCCTGCAGCAAAGACCACCAAACCCAATTCCTCCATAATCGCCTGTCCGATTTCGGGCCAGATAACATTTGCCATTATATCAAAACCTTCACCAGCGTGCGTCTTTACTTCAACATTACTCGGTAACAGAGTTGCCGATGTCGGGTCCATTCGTGCTGGATTACTTTTGACCGAAACCTGCTCTGCGGCCTGCATAATACGGCGTAAATCTCGATCGACAAATCGAAGTATTTGATTGAATAGCTTTGCTAGCGGGTCACTCGATTCATCCAGATAAGGTATCGTAGCATCGTTGAGATCGAATGGGTTTTGTTTGGATAAGAAGGCAGTGTATGGAGTGTACGGCGTTCGAGGTGGAAAAGAACTCGGAGGCGCACGACTCGGCAAAGGAGTGCGGGGTATGATGGGTGAGTGCGGAGCGGCCAATCCATCCGGATGTATTGACTAAAAACACAAATTTAATCAGTGTCCACCTCATCGAACAGATACCAACCTTTTTGATATATGGTAGAACGACGATCTTCCTGATTATATCTTCCGCGGTCCTCCATAGGCACAAGGTATCATAAACACACAAACACTCGGTCAGATCGGCGATCAGTTTGGCCCTCTCAAGTTCTGATGTCTTTCCTTCTCCAGCGCCTGTCAATACTGTCAATGTGCTTGAAAAAAGGTGGTCCAAATCAGATGTCAAAGTATCTCTGATACGGTCGATGCTCTGTCAGGATAGTGGTTTGACTGAATCCCTGATAAAGTAAATATCAACGAACCGACTGAATCTCTTCGACGTACACACAGTTTTCTGCGCGTGCCTTGGAAACAAGGTAAAGAAGTTGAGAATACTCAGTTGCCACTCTGGATAGGTGCTTTGCTCGACTGCCACGTGTTCTGGGAAACCAGTCAATGAGAAGAATCCGTTTCAAGGATTCGACGTGCTTGCCAGAACTAGTGTCGGTCGCCCCGGAAAGATGTGAAGGAGGTATGTCCACATGATTGGGTTTCGAAATCAGTAAAAGAGATTCAAGGCGCGTGACAGACTCGGATATCTTCAGGAGATGATGCAGTAACGCCTGAAGAGGATAATCGCCGATTTACTGCAAATTCGGGAGCAAGACACGAATGCAAACCTTTTCGTCGCGTAGCTTTGATCTTGCATCTAGTTTGGCCTGAATGGCGTCTTGTATAGTTTGGAGGCTTTGTCGAGAAACCTGCTGGTATGTTTGTTTTAGGCGAGTTTTCTGCGCGTCCGCACGCACCTGTATTTGTTCCCTGAGACCATTCAGAGGTGCTTTAAGCCTACTCATCCTCGCCCCTTCCCCTCGCAGGTCTGTGCTTAGACTGATGAAATCTTCATAGTCGTCGTTGATCAGAAGGACCAATTCCTCTTTCAGCGAAGAAAGGTATTCTCTGAGTTCCGTTCGCAGTTCCGGAAGTGATGTGTATGAGCGAGAGAGGAGAAATTTCTCAACATCGAACGTCTCAGCGGCCAGAAATTCGTTGTCGTGGGACAAAGGGACGTGTATCGGCAAGTCAGGTTGTGGTGGGAGATGCTCACTGCCAGAAAGTCGAGCGACAGGTGTGTTTGACAGCTCGCGGGCTGCAAGTTCTTCAGCTAGCCGTTCAAGTTGGTATGGATCTGGCCGACTTCCAGAAACACTTTGACGCGTCTGGGACATCTTGGCGCACCCAGATGTTGCTTACCGAAAGGCTGACGTTGTTTGGCAACGTCTTCCGTTTATAACATGACCAAACATAGGTAAACAGTTGTGATGCAAGATCATTTGAATCAATGAAAAGGTATAACTATCACCGAATACTCGGCTATTAATACCTCGGCGATAACGAAAATATTAACAGCTGGATAGAATACCATGCAGCAAAGATTTGTCCAAAGAAAAAGCATAAAAGGGAATGGGACTAGGGCTGAAAGTGAGCCTTGCATACCTGTAAGTACGGGTCAATTCGACTTGTGAGCCCCGAAATCCATCTTGTCAAGGAGTCCAAAATCATGCATTCCACTCGTAGAGAAACCTGAAGTATACTTGTCATGACTTCTCTTCAAGTCCACTTAGGAACGCAAGCCATGTCTTCTTATCAATAACACCCTCGTCTGGAAGCACCATGTTCGTCGGATTGGATTACGTCGCACAGAATGAATCGACTCACAGTTCCCGTCGGCGTCGGTAACGACGACATATCGGGCCCCTAATTTGACAAAAAATCGATGAAGAAGCTCCAAGGGTGCGTGAGATTGAATGGTGAGCGGAGCCTAGGAACAAATCATGATCTTTGCGGAGCCGGAACAGCATGCGACGAACCTCATCCATATACACGCTAAAGTCAAATAAGTCTTCATCTGCAACAGCGCTGCTCTCGATCCACGAGGATGTAACGTCACGGTTTCTGTTTCTATCGAGCTTGTCAGATTGGAAATTGATTTCCTCATCAGCATCCTCCGCAACGATCACTGTCAAACATTTGTTGAACTAAGGTTGCAGACCAAAAGAGAGGGTAACTGACCGAGCGCATGTTCAAGTTCACTAGCCCCAATGTATCCTACCATGCGCAGTTTACCATTGTCTCCGTAGGGACGTAGAATGGGAAAACCACTATCATCATTGCCAGCATTGACGAGTGCTTGCAACTGGTCACGAAGACTTTCTACGGTATTGCGAGCATCTATCCGAACGACGTCTACGTTGCGATCCGTCTGCGCCTCTGTGGGTCAGTCTTCACTCGGAGACAACAGAGAGGACATACGACATCGTTAATCGAGAAATGAGACCAAAGGTATTCGTGTTTGGCATCCAAATACGGAAGTTGCGACAATCTAGAATGAAAGTAGACTGAGTATTGATATGATCATGATCTTGGGAGACCCACTCAATGACTAGATCATAAATCCCTTTGGGTTCCAGTGCATCAGCAACAGTCTTTGCCACGAGGACAGACAGCATGACCGGGACGGCATAGGTGAGAGTATCTGTCAGCTCAAACATGATGACTGCAAGTGAGACCGTCGTGCGCTGTCGAACGCAATCAACCTCAGTAACCCGAAAGAAAAGCTGAATATGGTAAAATGCAAACCGTGACACCAGATAACGCTGCAGCAGCACCGACCATGGCATAAAGTCCGGGAACTACGCAGTCCTTGTCGCCGTTGCAGGCAGAAAAGACAAGACTATCCGGATAACGCCATTGTAGATGTCGAACAGTGATCCCAAGGATACGTCCAGCACAAGCGCCAACGCCAAGCGTTGGAATGAAGATGCCTGCAGGAAGTTTGATGCCGAAAGTAATGATTGTTAATGCGCCTTTCATGACCATGGCCACCAAAATCGCTTGGGCGACTGGCCAAACTTGTTGCCAGTCCCCTGGGTCCAGAGCACACAGGCCTGAACGATTGTCTGCACCATCCGAGGGGCATTCAGAGAAAAGAATGTAAACGAGTTCTGTTCCTCCCATACGAGTGTACGGGTTCAAAAAACACAGTATTGCAGTGACAAGAGTAACCTAGCAAGCACTGTCAGCGAGGGCTAGAACGTTTCGTTTTCGAACTTACTAGGGCGACTTCTAGGACTGCATGCTTTTTTAACCACGTTTGATTGCGAATATTGCGGCTCCAGAGGTAGTTCAGTTTAGAGAAATACGCCCCGTAGATCCCCTTTACGAAAGTTCATGAGAGTTAGATGAAGAGTAAGACGACATACCCCAAAAGCTCCCAGAAGCACGAAGAAGATGAGTTCGTATGCATGCCAATCCTACACATGTCTGAGAGAAATATTCGGAGAGGATGGCAAAGGATATACCTTGTCGTAAGTGACCTGGAAAAGTACAAGCTTCCCGGTTCCGAAAGGATCGAGGAATCTCAACGTGATAGCCGCAATCATTGCGCAGAAAAAGCTATAAAAAAGCCCGTTATAGATTCACCAAAGATGAATGAATAAGTATACCTTCGCCACATCACCTGAACGTAGCAACAAGTCAGCTGGCAGTGCTCACTAGCTGAAATAAAAGACAACCTTTGGAGGGAAGTAATATGAGACCTCCTCCAAGCTGAACAAGGTACCCCCAATGGGTGCTCCGAAAGCAACTGCGACCCCGGCGGCGCAAGCTGCGCTGAGAATTTCACGCCGCTTCGCTATCCAAAACTATTAAGCCAAAGGGCACCACGGCTACGAAAAGGAGACAGACCTTCATTATTTTCGTACTTGCGATGAAGTCGGCTGACAATATTGCCAATACAACTCGCGATATGAACAAAGGGTCCTTCCTTGCCTGACAGCAAGTCAGCAGAGGAGGCGACAGGGAGGAAAGCGGAACAGAGATAAAGCTAACCGAGGGTTAAGCCCGAACCAACCGAAAGCGCCAAGCCAAATGATTTCGTGAACAAAGTGCGTCCACCAAGGTATCCATGGACGACAAAGCCTGTCGTGGCGTCAAAATAGATCCGATGCACAAGTAGAACGCGCACCTGAAAGAATCGTTTTGATTTCGGGTATACCACTTCCTGCGGCCTTATCCAAGCTAAGATGAACTACATTACCCAATGGATTCTTGGACGTACGTAATACAGTGTCTCGCGCTTCATCAGTGGCACGGGATGCTTGCCGTCCATATTATCAAAGTGTGGAGATAAAACTCCGGAATCTTTGCGGGTTGTGAATGAGGTCGAAGCGGTCAGGTATATAGTAAGAAGACATGATGCTGTCGCCCACAGGACCTGACGAAGTGAATGGTGAGTATCAGAGATACATAAATGCCCAGGAGCAGAAGCACGCACCGCAATAAAGGTATAACTGAAATATTCCACATAATCATTTTCAATGGCTCCACGATGCACCCATGATGACCAGTCCACCCAGTCAATGCACTTGGCTTCACTTGAAGAATGTAAATCGCGGATATCGGGGCAGCAAAACCGTATAGCCTTCCACCATCCAGTAGTACAATATCCATATTTTGCATCAAAAAACCATTGCTCCGATCGGACGACAAGGAAAGCGATGACAGCGGTTAAAAAGCCAACAATCGTGACGATGATCCACCCAAGACTCTTGTCAAACGCGAGGCGTAGACGGGAGCGGACCGACTTTCCGTGTCGTAATCTGGAAAAGCGGACCGAATCCTTGATGGCATCATGTAGCCAGTCAATGGACGAAAAGGAGGAATACCAGACACGAAAACCGTTTATCCGAACATTCGTCTCGTCCTCGGTAGCTGAAAACTTGGAACGGACAAGGGGTGCGTCATATGCAGAGATGCGTCTCGGAGGGATAGAGAGACGACGAGTAAGGGTAGCCCGCACAGAACTTGGGGAACGCGCAGCTGGAGTTGGAGGTCCCGAGAACGCGCCACGTGTAATGGGAAGACTGGGTAGCTGAGGAAGATTGCGACGGCCAATATTGATCGTGCTAGATGAACGCAGGCGCAGGGGAGGCCGTATAGAGCCATAATTCGTACCATCAGCGGAATTACCTAACAAAGTTCTTTCGTCGGCTCCAGCGCTGTCCCGAAGATGACGCGGAGGTCCGAGTGTTCCGGCACTCCCGATGCGAAGAAGACGCTGCCTTCGCCAATCCACGGAGGAAGGGCCACCGAGCGGACCATTCGGAGGGGCTTCATCTCCTGTGTCTGAAAACGAGTGCAACGATGTCGAACGCCTGTTGCGAGCTGGCATGGTATGTAACACGGTCGCACTGTGAGGGCTAGAGATTAGTACTTGGTGTCCTTGGACACGAAGAATGGACTACCTAGGAGACGATGAGCAAAAGAAAGCGGAAACACGGTTGGTGGGGTGGTAAGTAAGAGGACCGATGTCGCGGTTTAAAGTAAGATCGCAAGACCCGGTTACACTTATAACTTTGATCTGAGGTCAGTGGAACAAACACACACAAACACCACACTCTCCACTTCTCCATCAATGACGACGGCAGGCCTTGGAGTTCCGGTCAAGCTATTACACGAATCTCTTGGCCATATCGTGACTGTGGAACTCAAAACTGGCCAGCTTTATCGCGGAAAACTCGCAGAAGGTCGTATATGTCACGCGTGTCGCACGACTGTTCTGATCTGGTCATTGCACTCCAGCCGAGGACAACCTGAACATATCGTTGAAGGATATCACTGTGACTGGACGCGATGGGCGCGTCTCCCAGCTAGATCAGGTGTACATTAGGGGAAGCATGGTCAGGTTCTTTATCGTGCCAGACATGCTGCAGAATGCTCCGATGTGGGTTCGAGTTTGTGATTCACTGCTCCGCGACTGAGGTACAACAGGTTCAAGCGGGTCGGACCGAACGCCATGCGGGGACGCGGGATAGGTACTGCGCGTGGACGTGCTACCATTATGCGAGGTTCGTTGCCTATTCTTATCATGCTTGGTCACACGTTGATAACGACTCGTTCGTAGCAAACGGTGATTGCGATGACTTATGTGTGTTCAAGGAGATGCTAACAAACTATTTTTTCACAGCTCGACGTGGTCGTGGCGTGCCCACGGCTCGTGGAATTAGGCGATGAGTGCTATCATTCACTTGGTCCTTGAGGTAAAAAAAAATACGCCTCTAATTTACTTTCACGCTGTACATGTACCGCTCTTGTGTAGTCTGAATCGGATTCACATCTGTGAAAGTCTGAGACTGACAGTTTGGAGTGAACGAGCGGGAGCTTATTACATACCTGAATTAGAAGTCAGAGACTCGTCCCTTGAAGCTCCAATCGCCATGGTCTTCATCGACCCATTTTCCGATGGGCTCCGCCTTTGGTCCGCCCTGCTCGCCCGTGAGCGGATTGGTGTCGCCCTCAAAGTCCGGCTTGAGGGGTTTTCTTGCGTCTGGATGGAGTGCGAGCTCTACCTCGACGTCTGGGTGGGCAGATTGAGCAGCGCGCTGTAGCTGTTCGAACTCGCGTTGCTCATCGCGGGGGAGCGGTGGAGGAGAAGGACGATTGAGGGCGGATGAGAGTGCGCGCGAAAGGGCGGGAGGGCGCAGGACAGAACGGACGAACATGGTCAAGGGAAATCCCGAACTAACTCCGCCATCATATAGCTTACATAGATGATGAGTAGGGTATTGACCTTGTACTCACCATTCAGATCCTCATGCATTCTCACCATACCAGTGGCCTTAATCACACTCTCTTCAAGAAGCGCAAGATCGAGCGTGCCTGCGATGCGTGTCGTCGCAAGAAGACAAAATGCGATGGCTCCCGCATGCCAGACAACACCTGCACAAACTGCATTCAGAATCGCAAGATATGTTCCTATGTGTTCGTACACACAATTATGTCCCTTCACGCGCTCACTGCTTCCCCCTTTAGCGACCCCTCAAAGCCTAGAGGCCCTCCAAAGGCGTGAGTCAACTTGTCCACCGGTATTTCACCGATTTGACTCTATTTCCGCAGCTATATCACCAGTTTGGAGGACAGGATGGAAAAGATGGAAGCGCTCCTAAAGCGCGTGAGTGCTTTTCCGCATTCTTACTTGGTTACCTGCTGTGGAAGCGGCATCCCTTTCTCTGCGAACACTTATTCCCCTCTTGGAAGACTAGGTTTTCTCCAAATCCATGGCATCACCACCTTCTGTGTATTTTTGCCGCCCCTACTTTTGGTCGCTAGTTGATCTAATCATTCTATATTCGCAGCTCCGTCCAGATGCCGACTTCTCTAAGGAGTTGGGACCTCTAGTGATTCGGGGCTCTTGGAAGACGGAACCTGAACCGTCATCTCACAAGACCTCAACCCCACTTTCCACAAGGCAAAAGGGTTCACCCTTGCGGTCCAACGTTTTCCCCACTTCCCGTTCTGCAGGTATACCACAAAGTGACGCAGATTTGTCATCAGATGGTTATACATCCTCAGACAATGAGCAAGTCGGAGAGCTCAGCCTTTCGCGTGGAATGAAACGTTTGACGATTCGTGGTTTGGAACCTACCCAAGACCACCTTCCCTTGATGGACAATCAAGTTCGCTTTCATGGCAAGAGTAGCTGCTTTAAGCTTATCAAACCAACACGAAATTTGAGGGACCAGCATGTCAACCGCGTGATCGGTGGAGAGGAACGCAGTTGCTTATCTTGCAACAGTGCTAGCACGATCAATGCCGCAGCACTGCGGCGTCCTGAGTTTTGGACTACCCCCCCGGTGAGTCTTGGGCCCTATTCCTGCCCTTGACATAATACCCTTGAATACCTGAACTCAACTTCTCTACAGTGGGAACTTGCCTTCGAAGGCCTTCAGGATCGACTCGAGAGATTGTCCTTTTCACTTGCCGGAGATTTCCCGCCCAAGGACCTTGCGGATAGCCTGATCAAACTATTCTTCGACAATGTTAATTCATTCGTCCCATTATTTCACCGTCCAACGTTCGAACAGCAGTGGAGACAAGGCTTGCAGTACAACGACGTATGGTTTGGATGCCTCTGTTTGTCCATATTCGCTGTCGCCAGCCGCTGGAGTGATGATCCCCGTGTACTCGACGACAGTCAATACGACGTTCCTCAGGCTGAAAGACCCGTAGAGAAACACAAGTGGCAACGCGCTGGTTGGAGATTCTTCAATGCGGCGGTTGGTGCGTGGTTCCCTTGCAGCTACATTGTATTGATACTCACGATGGCAGATGTTCATCGTGACTCCCTTAGTCTCTTCCATCCAGCTGGTCTTTTTGAAGTCCAGACCTTGGCAGTCAGTGAAACGGAAACAATTGTCTGGGATGCTTCGCTAACATTTTGGCCAAATCAGCTGCTTGGCATGTTCCTGCGAGGCACGGCATTCCATCCCGTCGCATGGCTTTTAATTAGCATCGGTCTTCGCAAAGCACAAGATGTTGGAGCGCATCGGAAGAAAATTTATGGGGATAAACCAAGCATCGAAGGGGAACTCTGGAAAAGGGCATTTTGGGTTCTTGTCCTGTTTGATAGAATGGCGAGTGCTTCCTTGGGCCGACCATGCTGTTCAGGAGAGGAAGAGTAAGTCCTCTCTTCTAATCGCACGTTCTGACTGACCCCTTGGTGTGGGAAGGTTTGATGCAGAGCTTCCGCTAGAGGTCGATGACGAGTACTGGGAAACAGAGGATCCAGAGAAAGCATTTCAACAACCCTCTGGGAAACCATCGAAAATAGCCGCTTTTAATTCACACCTCAAACTGACCAAAATTGTCGCATATGCCATGAGAACAATCGTGCGTTTTCCCATCCCACCAAGAATTTCCACTGAATCCTTGGCAAGTATGCCCTTGATAGATCAAAGTTACTGTTCAGCGCCGCGCGTCCGCGGTGGAAAGAGGTTTTAACACAACTGAACCAAGCGATGACCGATTGGGTAGATTCGGTCCCAGAACACTGTGAGTGTGACTTTTTTTATCCTGAGCTCTACACCTGAAGATTATATTTTGGTCAGTACACTGGTCACCTCACATCGAAGACCCTCTATTTTCAGATCAGTCAGCAACGTTATACATCACCTACTATCTGATCCAGATCATCATCTATCGACCTTTTTTGCCCCCATCTCTGCATTCTGTTATCAACGTTACCCCACATGTCAATATGCCAATCCCTTGTATTGCAATCTGTGTCAACGCTAGCAAATGCGTCTCCCGCATCTTAAAGGCTCACATCCCCCGCGGTTACTCGAACATCCCCATCCTTATCTGGGCCTCACATGTGTGCGCCGCAATTCTGCTGATGAATTTTTGGGATTTGAAGTGGCAAGAACGCACTCAAATGAAGCGCGACGACCCCGGGTTTGAAGACATCAAATCCCCACTAGGTCTAGCTATGGCTGAGCTACTTGATGGAGTCTCGGTTTTCATCGAGGCACTGGAAGCAGTCAAACCTCGGTGGAGGAGTGCGGAAATATACTTGTTAGCGTTGACTCCCTTTCCCCCCCAAAAAATCCCACTAAACAATGGTTAAACAGGAACGATCTCAGTTCTTCGTTGCCCCAGAGTCTCGGCGGTTATGAACCGAGCATCTCAAAGAATGATACTCTTTTTGGCCATTATCCCTCCAGGTTTGATGACCGGACCTATGACCGTGCTTCCCCGCCGGACTATACCACACTTGCGGACTACCGACACCCACTACCTGAATATCCTACTGCTCCACCACCCACCGACACGTACGCCTACCATACCCAGGTCGAGCCATCAGAGTGCCTCGACGGCCCGCACTTCTTTGAGTTCCCTCATATTACACGATATTCTGCTCCCGGTACTCTCTTGGTCCCGTCTCCCTCTGCTTCGTGTGCACGCGACCAGTCTATGTCAACCTCGGCCACCATGGTGCAATCTCAACGTGGCTATGAAGGACTTTGTATGCAAACCGAACTTGGTGACCAAAAGTCACCAATATCTAGCACTCATTCTCAACCAGCCTCCCTAGCTGTGGACGAAACACTTGTAGCACAACAGGACCCGTCTACTTGCCGACGGTATCCCATCGTCAACCGCACGTCGTATAACGGGTCGGTCTCCGCACTTGCCGATCGATGTATGTGTGTTGATATGCAGTCTTGTGTGTCACTCATAATCATCTCATAGGCCTGACTGGGAAAGTGACTGGAACCCAGTCTGTGCATCTGGTGTGAGTCCTAACAACGCAGCCGTTCAACCTGGTTATCTATCGTGGTTCGCGAGACAGCGTGGCGAGCTCACATAACAAATTCCCTCTAACTCCGGACCTTATTCTGTACGATAACACGAGCATTCCTCCCTTGAGATCATACGACCGTTGATCACAAATATTGTTGTACCACGCTGTGCTGTTGTTTTGCAATCTATACCTCGGCGGACATACTATTCTAGCCCTACTTACTCTACATACCAAATCCTTGTATCCATGTTGCTGCGATATCATCGACGTTACAATGTTCACGAGCACCGAAAAAGTAGCATGAATGTACCAACATTAGTGGTGGAGTACTATCATCGACATCTGATGTCTCCGACTTACCCCGATCGGTACATGATTCTTTGATTCTATAGTGAAGGTACAAATGGTCTATGGTGGTGCATCCAGTGGGTGCGAGATCTAAGCAACCGCAGACCCAACGTCACTCCTTTCCGCACGCTGCCAAAACGCGTCGCTTTCTTCCCACTCCGACAGAAAAGACAAAGATGCCTTTAACGCCAATATGATCAACCCCGAACTCTTGCCGTCGACCCCATCTCTGGGCGCTCCCGAGTTTTCCTCGTTCTGAATCCGGTTCCACCCCCGAATGTCCTCCAAATGGGCGTCGTCTGCGCGGCCTGCTACCTGCAGGACGAGCACCCTCAGCCTTCCGCCCCGTAGAATAGGCCGAAGCATGTCCTTGATGGTATCGAGCGCACCACTGGCAAAGAGTCCTTGGTTGTACACCAGCGCCAAGTGCGTCAGGCGGCGGAGCTCTGCGAGACGTGCCATACTCTCCGAGGTTACTGCAGGAGTGAGCTGTATCCTCAAATGTGAGACCGCAGAGGATATGATTGCCGTGTCGAGGCCATCTCGGCACGCAAAGGCGAGGAGATGTTGTTCCTTGGGGGCAATAGGGAGATATTGATATTGATATCCAAACGTGACCTCTGCCTGCTCTTCCGAGCCTGAGGTCTGTGGGGGCTGACCGCGAATGCAGTGAACATACGAAGGGATGGAGAAGCCGGTGGCGAGGCTGGCTACACCTGTACACTGGGAAAGCACGGCTTGGATACTCGAGATCGGTCCTAGCGCTGTGATACAGAGTTTTTTCACGGTTCGATGCGCAAACCCGGGTGGTTTGCCGTCGAGAGTGGAAATGAAATTGGCGAGGGATCGGGCGGAGCGCAGACGGACGGTATGATAGAGGGCTGGCTCGACATGTCTGTGTACCCAGGAAGAGACAAGGGAGAGAGCAAGCGCATTAGGTTGGTGGACAGCCGCGGCCTCGATGACGAAGAGGACGAGCTCGGTCGGCAGGGAACCAAACGGGGAGGACATTGTTGGGCGGGATGATCGCGTAGCGCACCGTCTTTAAGGATGGCTGGCGTTGGAGCTACTGGGGGAAGCATGGTTTGATTAAACCTTGGGGTTATCATCGATCGCCATGTTGCTCTGTCGTTGGCTCTTGTTCGCTCCATGATGTCATCCCTTTCTAAATGGAAATAATCAAGTACCTTCCTATCTGGGATCATTTGGGGAGGAATCAGCATCTTTTTCACGCTGGTTACCTGACTGAGCAACCAGAAACAGATGCGTCTCCAAATGCGACGACGCCTGACGACATTTCGTGAGACAGGCATTCGTTTCATGTCTCCGGCCGCATGGACTGCGAGGAATTGCGAAACGACCGACTTCGCGCATATTTATTATTGCTCACAAAATCTCATTGGGTGGATACGTACTCTGCTACTTTAAGCAAACGATCATGGTCGCCGGGGCCGTTCGGATTCGGTTGGTTCGGCCAACGCTTCCTCGGGCATGGCATACCTTGGTCCAGACGAACTCGCCCGAGTACTACTGGTAGCCTGAGCAATGGCTTTCTGACGAGCAAGGGTGGTCTGCAACACAAATCCGACGATGGCCTGAGAGTCGTTTGGTCCAGAGCACGTCCCGACATGAACACAAGAGACTCACCACTACCGTTGCCCCTAACAGAATTCTCTCTTTCCAACGTTCATCGCCCGCGGTCTCGTCAAAATGGCGACGTCTCGGCGTCTTGGGTCTGAACCGTGCCGGGTCCGTACTGCGTTCGCGATCTGTCAATACGTCCCCTGTAATAGCGCTCTTGCCTCGCAGCAGGTCATACGCCTTGGATATGGCCTGGAATCGAGCTTGGGAAATGTCCATAGGGTGTTTTCGAGCGACGAGGGAATCCGGGTGGTAGATACGGACGAGGTCATAGTCTAACACAGAAAGATGTTAACCTTTTGAGCAAGGGTAACAATTCGATAACGTCACCGACATCGTTCTTTTATCTGTTTCTGAGTAGCGGATCTGGGCAGGTGGAAAATTTGATGTGGTTGCGGATTTGGGTGGGTAGGGTACGGGTATGGGTTGGAACTTGTGGATGCATGTCTGCAAGAGCGATGGACAACGCAGCGCAGCATGTCTCGGTTTGGGTGTTTGAGGACGTTGCGGTACAACATTCAGGGTCTGAGACAAAGATGTGTAGTCTCCCTAATTAACCCGAGTTGTAACAATACGTCATGTTCGACATTTATATATCCCAAGACTCTGTTACAAACTGTTCTCATTCCTCCAATTGCATAAAGCAGTCGTAAATAACACCACGAACAAGATCAAAATATGACCTTGTGAAATTGCGACGATACACCAGACGGGTATAACCAAGATTCATCCACGTCTAAATCCAATATGACAGATTGGTATCAAGACGCAGCGTGAGTTAGTCCTATCAGAGCTGCGCGATAAGCACGCCAGCGTTATGGGGGTCAACTTCGTTGGGTATGTTGTGTCTACGAAAACGCGGTAAATGTCATGGGAGGTGATCGCATCTGGATGGATGATTGCCTACGTCTTCATGAGATCCTCAATAGCAGGTTTAATCTTGGCGACATGCCCGTCGGAATGCAATCCCTTCCCTAACATAATCGTCAAGTGTCGTCCACAAGGCCAGAGTAAGCAGTGCAACGCACCAACGATGAGCCGAATCTCAGCGTCCCCCCTTTGTCGAGCCTCTTGGATGTTCTTCTCGGCGTACGAAACCGCTTCTTTGACATACAAACCGTGAAGATCGATTTCCCCGGGTTTACTATCCTGTCGAACGCTGCTTGTTAATGAAGTAAGGAGACAACAGTTCGCAACGGCATACCAGATTGTTTTCTATCCCGATTCGCAAGGTCCAGCCCGGCTCTGTAGATAAAGAACGTATCGCACTCACGTCTGAAAATCCAAGCGCTGGCTTCGGCATTGAGGCTTTCCATCCTTCGTTCATGTTGTTTTCCTTGCACTGAAAGCTCCTTGGCACGAGCACCGTCGCCCCGATTGTAGGCTTCATGGCTTTGTTGGAAGCATCGTGCCATCAAGTCACCTTCTTCGTTCGCTTTGGCGCGGAGGGCCGTATAGTGTTCATCATGCTGGTTGATCTGGTTCTGGTCCTTGATAGGGAATCATGCTATGGAAAGCGCAAAAGTCCTGGGGAGGAGATACCTGGTGTGGTCTCTGAGGGTGAGATGTCGGTTTGGTTTCTTGCTCCTGTGCATGAACGTGTCAACGGTGCCATCTCATTAAAGACGTTGTCGAGAAAGACCTGGCCATTCAAAGAGGAGTACTCACTTGGCGATAGGGTTCGAGTGCCGCCTTGGGCTCTGGGTGGGTAGTTACTGCCTCTTGGTGAGGTGGCTTCTCCGGACGAGGTTGCTGATATTCGCTAGGCGGCTGTTCTTCAGTCGTCGAGCCGCCACACAAGACCTTCACCAAGGCAAGCAGGATATCCATCAGCCCGGCCATCGTGGTATTTAGTGGCGAAGTTCAATGGGAAGACGAGCGCATGATTCTAGTGTTTCACTGACAAGTCAGGCTGTACGCTGTGTGCTCGGACTCGGAGCCGCTCAAGAAGCACAAAACGAAGCTGATACCATTGATGGATGTACATAAGAGATTGAATAAGTAGGACGATGACACGATTCCAACCCAACGACACGAATGTTCACCAGACACATTCCCTTGACCGGTTCTCCAACTTAAATCTCCAACCCGACGAGAATATACGCTGGGTTAACCTGGAAGGGTGGTTTAGTGACAACACTTCCACCAACGTACATGAGTGAGTGCAATAGATCGTTGAGCCCGTTGAACGACTTGTCTAGAACGATCACAAGCGCGGAACATTCCAGGCGTTCATCGGCGAGCTCCAACAGGGCGACGATACTGCAGGACTCAACATCAGTCGGACACAGGCTCGACGAGATGAAGGTTTACCTTTCACGAAGGCTGACGGCAGGGGCATTTTTGCCATCGACGTAGAACGTCCTCGGATTTCCGGGCAATTCGAGGACGACTCCGTCGAAGGCAACTCCCATGTTCGGCACAGAGACAACGACGCTTTTAGCAAAAGGTAAAATGCTCAACCCATTACGAGGAAAGATGTTCAAGAGAAGATCCAGAGCATCCTTTGAATGCTTGGTAGGTATACCA
Organism: Xanthoconium purpureum; assembly: GCA_038090075.1. Lineage (NCBI taxonomy): Eukaryota > Fungi > Basidiomycota > Agaricomycetes > Boletales > Boletaceae > Xanthoconium > Xanthoconium purpureum. The sequence continues at coordinate 41,222 of JBBPMA010000118.1, forward strand.
TCAGCACTACTTGCGTCGCTGTCATCTGGAGTCAATGGTGGGGTGGGGAGGCCATAGGGAGATTCGTTTCTTGCAGGAATGTATCTTGACGGTACGGTGCATGAGATTCGGGTAGCAGTGACGTGGTTATTGATCGAAACTGATGGTTTCTCAGGGGGGGAAGGTGAAAAAGATGAATCGGGAGATTGGGAGATGATGGGCGCCAGACCGCCTGTCACACGGTCTGACGACCCTCCGTCAGGAGGGCATTTTGCGGGAGGGATGTCAAAAACGCCACTGGGAGGGTATAAGTCAAGATGCACGATCGGCGACCAGAACGATAGAACGTACTCCGGGTCCGCCGGAAAACGTAGTAGAGTAATAGTACATGTCGTCGGTGCCCTGGATGTGGCACACGGCAAGTACGCTCGGAGTGTTGTCGGAAGTGAAAGCCCCATCCCCAACGGCTTGACGGCCGTTGCTGAAAGAAAGGATGTGAGGGACGAGGAATGACGTTATAGAATAGTACGAACGTGGGGCCAAGACTAAATTCCTGTTGCGTATAATTCGAGGTGGAAAACTTGGACATGTTGTGCCAACGTGACTGCTTAGACGGGTGGTAGAGATGTGCTACAGAGAGGGCAAGATGAATGTTGCTGGCGGTCTTTGGAGGGAGCGGAGTACCTTGCTTGTTGCGAGTGTAGCAGAGCTGGATGGTGCTGGTGCTGGTCCAAGCCTGCGTGTGAGGGTTACCGGTAACCATCGGGCCCCGCCACGTACCCCGGATACCCTCGCCCGCGTCGCCTGCGACATACCACATTACGGACGGGACTTGTGCCGCCTGTGGCTCGAACGTGTGCGAGGTCGCAAATGCTCAGTGGGTCCGCGTCAAGACGTTACCCTCGTGACCAGCGGCGAAAGAGGGACCATCGAAGCTCGGAGTGCCCGGGGTCATCGATACAAGTTTAGGGCAGGCTGTGGCACTCGTGTGGGGAGTGAGCCGCGATATCGACCAGACACACTGACCGACAGCGATCTCGACGCCAACTCAATTAGTGAGTATCTCCCTTCTACCCAGCCGCAGGGACGACACATGCACGACACGATCTGCGCAATGATGAGTCGCTTCCTGGCTGCTTCCAGCTGGATGTCTCTCCGTCACTTTGGATGCTGATCTTGTGAACACAGAAACCAACATGGCTGACGCAGGACGAGGACGGGGTGGATTCGGACGTGGTCGCGGTGACCGTGGGCGGGGCCGTCGTGGCCCGCGTCGTGGGGGTCGCAAGGACGAAGAAAAGGAATGGTTCGTGATGAGATGCTTTCACGACATGCTATTGAAGTACCTGTCGCAGGGTCCCGGTCACCAAGCTCGGACGTTTGGTCAAGGACGGGAAAATCAAGTCTATGGAGGAGATCTACCTCTTCTCGCTGCCTGTCAAGGAGTATCAGATTGTCGACTCTTTCCTGCCCAAGCTCAAGGACGAAGTCATGAAAATTATGCCTGTTCAAAAACAGACCCGCGCCGGTCAGCGTACGCGATTCAAGGCGTTTGTCGCTATCGGTGATTTCGATGGACATGTGGGACTGGGTGTCAAATGCGCCAAGGAAGTCGCCACTGCTATCCGCGGCGCTATCATCCTGGCCAAACTGTCCGTGATTCCAGTGCGGCGAGGTTACTGGGGTGCTGCCCTTGGTGAGCCGCACACGGTGCCCTCCAAGGTCAGCGGCAAGGTCGGGTCTGTCATGTGCAGATTGATTCCTGCGCCGCGCGGCACTGGTATCGTCGCTGCGCCGGCGTCGAAACGACTGTTGCAGCTGGCTGGTGTGGAGGACTGCTACACACAGTCCAAGGGGTCGACTGCTACGATGGGCAACTTTTTGAAGGCCACTTTTGCTGCCGTATGTCCACTTTCCGGCCCGTGGCGTTTCGCATCTTACGCTCGTGCTAGATTACCAAAACATATGCATTCCTCACGCCCGATTTGTGGCGCGAGATACCCGTCACGAAGGTGCCGTACGATGAGCACAGTGCCCACCTGCAGCTGGCGGCGGGCAAGAAGGCGTACTAGTTTTTGTTGTGTTGTATCAGTTGAATTTCATCTTTTGACACGACAACCCGGTGTGCTCGGAAAGGCTAAATATGTGACCCACTCCGACGGATTAATTGAATTTATTCCTCTCCACATTGGAATCCGACCGTGTATTTAGTCTAGTTTCCCTGGTTTCTTCTCTCCCAGCATGTCTCCCTCCTCACCCGCGTCCGCGTGGAGGTCAGTCTCTCCCCGCCCATCCGTACAGCTCACCTCTCACGCCGTTTTCAGCTGCGCTCACTCGCGCTCGCCCTTCCTCCCCCCCACCCCCGACTCGTACTTCTCATCCGGCCCCGCCATCATCACTCCCGACAACTTTCCTTTCCAGATCGATGTCCAGCTTGACGAGATCGGCGCACAGCCCTCGCCCAAAACGGACCCGTCTTTTCTGTCCGGGGACGACACGAGCAAGCTGCAAGTCTTCTTGAGGAACAAGGGCCGCTGGGGAAACATGTACGACCGCCTCGAAAGCTCCCCGCCTCTTCGTCCCCACAACCCCGTCCCCCCATTGTCACAAGACAGTGCGAGCGACGAGTTCTCGTGGGAAACCACGGATTCTGCTCTCGTAGACCCCAACCAGCTTCTCGATCCCTCGCGTTGCAGCCTTCTCATTCACGAGGTCAGCCTTCTTGTCGGGCTGACTTCGGACGATGACCTCCTTGCCATCGATGACGGTGACCATTGTCCTCTCGTTCCCGATGTATCAAAACAAGTGCACGACATTCTACCCCTCAGCTTGACCCCCACAAAATCTCTTGCCTCTCGCAAGCATAGAAACGTTGGTCTTACACAACCTACAAATACCAATGTCCTGGTTCGTTCACCCGACATTCCCATCTTCCCGCGCACCGAGAATGCCGTTCCAAGTCTCTACAACAAAGAGCATCCGCTAGTCGGATCAAGAAACCCTGCGACACCAATCCCCCGTCACAAGAATGCTGACGCTGCTAGCCCAACTCAATCTCCACGTCGACGCCAGGGACAGGTGTTCTTTGAGTCACCACTCAATAGCCCGCCTCGTCGCAACCCAGTTGATCTGGACAAAATGTTTTCCTGCCCTCGTCCGCCTCCCCCGAAGCCGACTCCGAATTCTCCGGTCAACCGGTGTTCCTCGTTAGATAGACTGGAACGTAGTTTGCTGAAATTAGAGGCACACGCACCGCGTAATCATCGCAAGTCGCAATCCGAAGGACGGCCCTCCGATCGTGTTGTACAAAGGAAGGATAAACGTCCATCTCTCCCCCCTCCGCGGCGCTTGAGGCAGCAACAATCAAGTCACGAGGTAGTGCATCGCAACGTGGCACGTCGTGCGCATGACCACCATACCTTGGATCGTCCTCCACTCGTGTCCCGACCGATTCCACCTTACCAGTGTGTTACGCCACGAATCTGCCCAGCAGTCCCCTTGCACGACGATCCTCTTGAGGATCTCACCCCAGGTTCGTTCATGGATATGGACATTCCTCACACGGAGGAGGCTCGGCTAAAACGGCAAACATCTTTTCGTCGGGGAAAAATGAAGAGTCTAGTCGGCGTCGCCAAGAGAGTCAGCCAAGGAGTAATTACGTGGGGGAAACATTTGACAGGATCCACGAAGCCTTCGGTTACTGCACAAGGAATGACCACTATTTAGGGCGCTCGCGTCTAATCTTCGTTATCATTATTGGTTCGTAAGTATACTTTTGGGATAATTGACGAATACTCTCCCCTGTATCGCTAGTAGCAAACTACCCTACGAGGTCTTGTATATGCTTCACACTGTATTACTTAGTACCTGTTCTTTATGTCTACTAGAGCACTTATGTCGATGTGTTGTAATCTGGTCGATTTTGACCGTCCAGCCGTACGTTCGTCGAAGCTTTGTTCAAGTAAATGGATGAAGTTACATACGACACGTGGATTAGTATGTATGTACTTGATCAAGAATAGTGCTCGTATGTCGATTGAAAGCGAGACGAACAGGGTATCACAGAACGAAAAATCCAATGAAGTCCGGGAAAGTACAAATAGACAAGCCTAACTTGGGACCCGCTTCACCAACAGTGGGCACTGGCTACCTTCCTTGAATTGACCAGCGACGTACGGGCGCATGAGCACGCTAAGATGGGATGAGTTGTTCAGTGCAGAAGAACTCAAGTGGGTCCGCTTACGCGTTGACTTTGTAGACCCTGTGGTTTGTCTCCGCGAAGACGAAGTTGGTCAAAAGAACGTACAGGAACGTCTTCATCTCGATCATCGAGAAGCGCATGCCAATGCAGGACTAGAGGATCGTGGGTCACTTGGATGGAGGTTGGTGATGAGAGATACGCACCCTTGGGCCAGCCGAGAAAGTAAGCAGGTTGGAATAGAGACCTGGGAGCGCCTCGACAGCTTCGGGCAGATGATCCCAGCGGTCAGGGCTGACGACTAGGCTTGAGTGTGATTCCAATGCGCTTGACCACGCACTCACTCGAATTCCCATGCATTGTCGCCCCAAATATCTTTGTCCAGGTTGAAAGCCTCTACGGGTATATGTACGAAGTCCCCCTTTCGTATGTAGATGGATCTGTGATCCGATATGCTTCCGTCGCGGAGATGCACAGGGTATGATGTCGGTATCTCGTCGTCTTGGGTGGCGACACGCAAAGAGGAGTGGACTGGCGGTACAAGTCGCAATGACTCGCGAACGACGTTGTTCAGGTAGTGATGGTCAGATAATACATTATGCAAGGACTCGATTTCCTCGGTTGTCAAATGCGACAATGTTGTTGACGGGACAATGCTGCGCAGCTCAGCACGAATGCGAGTCTGAACTTCAGGGTGTCTCGCCAGCAAGAGCAAAGTCCACGTGAGAGCAAGGGACGTGGTATCAGAACCTGCGAACATGAACGTGTTAATGTTGTTAAGGAGGTCTTCATCTGAAATTCGTTGATCAGGAGGCAAGTCCGTCGCCAAGCTTGATTTCACTAGCAAGCGGTGTCAGAACGCGCTTTTCAGCAAGGAGCTCGTCGACCACATACGCATGAGACTAAGTAGATCTTTGTCAGCGCATCCGTCGCCTTTCACGATCCTGGATTTCTTCGACTGGATGAGTTTTCCAGCGACTCGGTGAATGACAGAATGGCAACGTTTCACAGTCTTGACCCGCTCATCTGGCTGAACAACAGGTATGTCAAGCAATACTACGAACCTGTTCGTGCCTACTCACGAACAACACGTTGAGAATAGGGAAATATATCCCAAGTACTGTTCGCAGTCCACCCTTCTGCGAAAGAGCAATTTCGAACATCTCCTTGTAAGCACAAAAGAGCTCGTCTGACTCGTTTTGGATGGCGTTGAAGTGGTAATCAAACCCTGTTGACCAATTAATTCGTTATCTGCGTCGCCAGAGAGACCTCTCACCCGCAAGGCCGATCACGTCAAAGGTAGCCCGACTGATCCAGCGACAGACATCAATTTCAACACCCTCCCCTCCGGCAGGAGCCTTGTCGACAAGTCCGGACCACTTGTCTCGAAGTTCATTGCCCTTGCGAAACACGAGTGGCACAAGTGCTCTCAAGTTTTGAATGGAGAACGCGGGCGTCGCAACGCGCCGTTGGCGCCTGTGCACATGGCCTTCTGCAGCTAGCATGCCACAGCCAATGAGATCCGAGATTAATCGACGGGAC
>JBBPMA010000119.1:0-25492 GCA_038090075.1 Xanthoconium purpureum
AATTAATTATGATAAGTGTCCAAAGAAATTCCCTCATCATTTCTTGGCTGTATTGAGCACCATCACCCATCTATAACCCCTGCCATGTTTGTTTGAGTGCAACTGCTTGCCTGTCACCCCTGCTGTGACTTTTCAAGTGCAATCGCTCATCTGTCACCCTCACCATGTCTATTCAAGCACCAGCACTCCCCCATCACTGCATCACCCCCATTGTGTCTGTTACAGACTTCATTGGTATAGAAGAGATTCCATCTTTTTCTCTCGTACCCTGGGACGATCCCTCTCTCCCACTCGGCGACTTCCTTGTCCCCTACTCTGCCCTGCTCGACTCCTGGACCCCCATGTCCCATTCCAGATCCTCCTTCTAGATTCCCTGCATGGTTAGGCTTCTATCCACCATGTTTAGATCTCGCTGTCCCATCAGCCTTCCACCTTCTGGATACATTTCAGTCCCTTTCCACATCTATCTGTCTCATACGTTCTCCCTTCTGCTCTTCCTCTTCTGCAGTTCCTTTGCAACACAGAGCTCCGTATCCCTTCTGGAACAGATCTCATACATTCTTCCTTCTGCTCTTCCTCTTCTGCAGTTCCTTTGCAACACAGAGCTCCGTATCCCTTCTGGAACAGATCTCATACGTTCTCCCTTCTGCTCTTCCTCTTCTGCAGTTCCTTTGCAACACAGAGCTCCATATCCCTTCTGGAACAGATCTCATCCGGTCTCCCATATGACTCCCTTTCTGCTCTTCTTGCGGCTCTCCGCTTCTCCTTTTAGATACGGAACCCCTATGGGCTCCTGCTTTCCACTTATGCCACCATTCCGTCCTGGTCCATGCATTTCCCCTAATAGTATATAAATCCCCCATGTACACTGAGACTCCTCAGCTAGTTCTATGCATTCACATTGTAATCTAGTCCATTCCAAGATCTCCTTCGGATTCCTTGAGACCGGTTTATCTCTCAATCTAAGTCCCTCGAGTATTGTCTTCTACTTTACTCTCGTCCAGGAAGGCCTTGACAATAAGCCCTTGCCTGCTAGGCTACATTAATAAGACCTATCAGCTGCTTTACCAAGACTCACTGGGTGGTAGTCCCAGGAGCATGGGTGGAATACTAGAGAGCAACGCTCGATGTAACAGTGTCTTTTCAAGCACCACTGCTTGTATATTGCCCCTGCTGGATCTATTCAAGTGCAACCACTCACCTGTCACTCCCACCATGTCTTTTTGAGCACAACTGCTTGTGTATCACCCCACCGTGTCTACTCAAGTGTAACCACTTGCCAGTCATCCCCACCTGCCATGTCTTTTCAAGTGCAACCACTTGTGTATCACCTCACTGTATCTACTCAGGCGCCAGCACTCACTTGTCCTATCATGGATACAGATTTGACATGGGTAGGGTAATCCCAACCCATACCCATTGCATGACCTGTGTATTACCCCTGAGTTAGAACAACTGTACACACATTTTTGTAGCTTTGATGTATTAGACACTCAATGTAACAGTACTAGTACTACAATGAAGATTAAAAAAAGTGGTGTGATGGGTTAAAATGTGACAGGCTGAATTTCTGCAGTGTGGCTGGGTTAAAGTTTTCCAATCTAGCCAAAATTTCATGACAGGCAGGATTTTGTACATGGTACATCAGACTAAATATTTTGTACCATGCCTGACAAAATGACAAAAATTTTCTACATCATAACATGTCACATGGCCTGATGAATCAAGTGTGAGGATACAGTATGCCAAACCATAGCCCCTGTGTGAGATTGAGTTCCAGCTTTCTCACTGCATCATTTTGGGTTAGTCTGAGTAGCTCTAGTAGACTAAATTTGTTGATGTGAATATTGGAATTATTCTATATATGGTATTTACTGATTACATAAGCCATATTTACATCGCACCATAGTACCTTAGTTCTACTTAGTGACTTACTGAGTATTCTACAGGTACAGTACATCTAGTACTAATATAGTGACTTACTGAGTATTCTACAGTGAACTCAAATACTGTACACATGAGAAACTGAGCATGTAGTTCAGGAATCAGAAATACATGGTCTCCTGTAGACCTTGAGCCTTGAGGTGTGTGTCATATACGACCCACCAAAGTAGTCATCTTGGAGCATTCTGAGTCTTGCATGAGTCCAGATCAGGACTCGAGGTGCTCCTCATGCATTCTGGTCAAGGACTGGTGATCAGCAACTATCCTGATTCATTAAGCCCAACTTCATCCAGACATACTAGTATGTAATGGTGCTACCCACATGGTGCAGTGGCTAGAGATAAGTATACTGATCCAATTATTATCACTGTAACTTAGAATGTTTTGAGAAAGTAAAATCAGCAGACAGTTACCAGCAGTACAGTGTGATCGGGATTCAGCAATATCGGCGAGTGAAGTCGTGAATTCGGTGTAGTAGTCTATCAAGCAATAGCTACAAGCCTCAAGGTAGGGTTCGACTCACGCTCAGGGCGCGACTCGTTCATGCAATTGAGGGGTCCTTGCCAGAACCAGATCCGACGGGTGATGCGTGGTTCGGACTTCAAGCTTCGAGCTTCAAATTTCGCATGTCAGAAACGTAATGAAGCTTCCCAATATGGTAAAGGGCGTTAACCAAATGAAGAGAGTTCGCAAGGTTGCCAACCTGCGCCGCATGGTTGGCAGACTTGGCACCGTACCATTCTCGGGCTTGCAACTCTCATAGACACCAAGTCTCAGACTTCAAGGCGTCAATCGCGTCACTGAACTGCAACCAATGAGACTTACTGGTCATCTAGTAACGAGATATGTCATGAGAGCTGGACTCAGTGCCAAGTGAGCTTTTTGTTCCCCTCAAACTCCATCAACTTGAAGCCATGATGCCTACGTAGCGAAGGGTCGACAGATTGAATTTGAACCATAATACTTAAGTAAAACACAGCCTGCAAGTTGACAGCGCTCCACACCGTCCGTTGATATTGTGCTTAATTGAAAGACCGGTTTCAACCTTGTATCTTCCCATTGGCCCTTCTCCCCAAATACTGCTGCCAGTGGTACGTGTCACAATGGTTTCTCTCTGTCAAGTCTGAAGTAACGATTTATTTCAAAGCCCTTCATGGCGGAGCCGTCTTATTACCCTCTACGTCCTCTGAAAGATCCTGTTGAAGAAACCACCTCACCCTCACCAGAACAACCTTTCAAGGAGAGCTCAATTCCACCTCATCTAGTTGATACGACAGGAACCAGACACTCCCCACCGTCACGGTCCAGTGTGTTCCATGCGCCCTTGCGTCCTCAGCCACCCCAGGAAAGCCCGTCGGCCAGCTGTTCACCTTTATGGCGCACGATTGAGACTCCACTCAAGGTGGCGCTCTTGCCGTTCGCTGCCATCGGTTATCTCGCATTTTGTTACACTGTCCATGGCAAGGTTGTACCAGTCAACACATACGGACTCTACGCTGTTACGCCACAGCATCTCTGTAAGTGGTCATGTCTCGCCGTTCAGGTGTTTTTGAAACTTATTACACCAATCCTGTAGCTGCGATCAAAGGAGGTGTAACTTCCATCAGTATCGTCGTTATCTCGATAGCTCTCTACCCGATCTACGACGTTCTTTCCAAACTGAAGGTGAAGCGTAACGTGTTGGTGAGGTTACTTACAAACTGTTTATATACATCTCTAGAGCGAAGAGTTCTTCCGCGTCCTCTCATCTCACAGCCACGGCGTTCCGTTGGAAACAATCAACAATATCTCGACTCCATCTTTTGGGAATATAGACAAGATGTTGGCGATGTGGAAACACAGGTGTTCCAATTACTATATCATGGGAACCGTTGCTTCTCTCTTGATCTGGATTGTGTCAACGCTTGCTCCAGGTATATGTAAGTTGCATGCAACGTTCTTCTGAGAACATTTCTCATTTGTCTTTGATTACGGACAGTGACAGTCGACAGTGTGTTAGCTGACGGAGAATTGATAGCATTTGCTATTGGAGCAGTGCCCGGGCAGACTGTATTAAAGTGTGTATAATGCCCCTTTGACTTACGTGGCCCTGATATAATCTTAGTGGTACAGACCCTTTATCACTAGGGTTGAACGTATCGTCGAATTCTGATTACGCAGCCTCCATCGCGTGGGCCGAAATTGAACTCGACGTCCAGTATTCTTTTGGGGTGGCCAATACGTCCGAACTGGATTATGCGGCGCTCATTGCGCCTGTGCCGGTTGATCTACCCACCACAACGAGTGCGAGATGGTTGTCTGATGTGATTGGGATCAATCCGACCTGTTCTTGGGCTTCCACAAATCTCACCGCGCCTGTGCAAATCTCCTCTAACTCGTCGACTTTTAACCAATATTTCGCAACAGCACACCTTGTTGATTTCAACTTGGATGTCCAAGTAACCTCCGATGACATAGGTAAGTTTGCGCCGACTCAATCTTCAAGTTATTTTGTTCCTCCTGCTAATTCACCCTTCAGTCGGAAAAGACAAGACTCCTTTTGCCCTTGTCAAAGACCCCAGTTCTTCGGTGACCAACCACAGTACACAAGCTCTCCCCTCAGATGGTTCAACGGTGTTCCTCCTGGGACAGTGTCAATCTGGATCTGGTTGCTCTCCTGGCACACCTGTCAACGTCGTGCTTGATTTATCGGGCTTAAACACTACCTTTACGATCGCTATCACTAATCAAACATGGACCATGGCCATCTTGGTGTGCCAACCTCACCTCACCATTGAAACACACGAAGTGCGAAACAATGGACATGGGATCCTTACGGTACAGCCACGTCCGGCTGGTCGTCAGTTGACGCGTCAAGGCAACCTAAACATCATTCAAACTACCGCCTTATTTTCGATCGCGACAAAGTCGCTCACGCAGAGCGCTGGCGCACTCACCGGAAACCGTAATCAATATGTTGAACTGTCGTCCCAACTACAGGGCGACGTCTTGTTCGGACGGGAACAATTCGAAAGTCTGCCTGGACTAGACGCACCACAGGGCACGATGGCGACGATCACCCCAGCACCCATTGAATACATCACGCAGGGATATACCCAGATCCTTCAGTCCACTGCGAAATGTGCGTTCCTCGACCTCGTTCCCTGTTGGTTTGTCTGGTCTAATCAATGTGTCTTATTCCTAACAGCCTACCTCGCAGGATACCTCGGCATTACCTATGTCCCCGGACGCGTTTCCGTCCCCGAACTGGTCTTTGCTGCGTCCATCCCGAACTTGGCCATCTCGACCGCACTATTTGCACTGCTCGCTGTGTTGATTGTCCTCACCCACTTCCGGCCAGGCAAGGGCATCGAGTTCACGCTCATCAACGTTGCCGCGGCTGTTCACGGTTCGGAGCTTCCCGCGCAGTTCGCGCACATAACGACCGAGCAGACAGCTGGTGGATATAAACGTATCGGTGTGGACGAGGGAGAAGATCTGGTAACGAACGGGACAGAAGATGTCGTGGGGACTGAGGGTAAGGCGCGACGCGTCCAAGGCGACGACATGCAGGATATCGTGAAGATGCTGGGCGAGAGACGGGTTTTCATGCAGAAACGGGTAGATGGCTCCCTGGTGTTGCATATCAGCTGAGGGTGGACGGGTAGTGTATCCTCTTGTCACTCTTCTCCTTCTCATGATTGGGAAATGTAAGGTTTCTGGTTCTCGAAGAGTCAAATATGTCCAAAAATGTCATGAGATCTTCATAGAGTTAGGATCAAAGTTCGGATACCCAGGCATCTGATACTACGACTTCCGGACGACTCCGATCTCAGTCGAACAATCGGCAGGTATCGTTCAAGCTGCAAGATCACCTCTAGACATAATAATTGCGAGTGACGAGTCTGGCAGTTAATGGTGTACATATGCGATGTGACATTGAAGGTCGGAAATAAATCTAACAATAACAATCCTGGTGTTTGTCACCCCGACGCAGGGCCACTAACTTTCAACATCAAAGAAAAGATCAGGAACTGGGAGAAGCGAGACAGAAAGCAGGCGGCGCGTAACCGATAAAAGTCGTTAAAGAACGTCCAGCACCTTTGCATTGTCTATCAACATCTCCAACGACGCGTCTTTTTGTATCTCGACCCTGATTAAGCTATCCGCGGCAACCCTCCGGTATTCTAATACGTTTTGACGGGTCGGGGTTAATAACAGTGCGCCAAATGGCTTTCGGAGGCGAGAGATGAAACTAGGGGTTTGTGTCGGTTTGTCCGTCAGTGATACAGATGAAGGGGGAATGCGCGAAGTTGAGGCCGGACCTCGAGGCCATGTACCGAACGGACGCCCAAGGTGAGCCAGGAACCGAACGGCCCGCGGTTGCCGGGACGCTGATGTACCACTGGAAGGATCGGAGAGCTGGTTTATCATTGAAAACTGGGACTCTGTGCTGTTCTCGAGGATAGTCCCTGTTATGCTATCGACAGGCTGTCGGTCGAGGAGATAGTCCATCCAGGGGTGAACAAGGATCAGAGAACTCCAGCGAGAGAGATCCTCTTTGGTATTAATCTCCACCGTCCCAAGCTCAGCTGCGTGAGCGCGAAAAACTCTTTCTGACTTGCTCCGAGAACTTGAAGCCGATAAACGCCCGAGTTTGAAAATGATGCACGGAAGCTTTACCCGTTGTCCTACGAACTGCGGAACAGGGAGCGCATGGAGTTGGTTATACAACTTCGTAACCGAGGCGAGATTCAATGAAGAGGTGTGTAACCTGACAGCGGTCCCGTCGATTTGGGCATCTTTTGTGACCGACGGAACGTGAGTTGTTGGCGGCTGGCTGAAGACACTGATATCAGCAGGGAGACAGCTATTGTACTGGCCAGATCTCCCCGTCCACGCAAGAATGCTCGCATCTCCCGAACTCGTGAGCAATTGCGCCAAGAGTCGCCCAAGCGATTTGTCCCCTTCTCCATATACAACCGACAAGGATATAGAAAATATCCCCAGTAGCGAGTATGCCGCATCCTCGTCCCGTGTCGTTTGTCGGGTCGAAGCAAGACGAAGCTTCTCCCGGATGTTGTTCCGGCCCGGTCGAAGTTCCATCAAGGTCCGCGCCGAAACACCTGTTGCTTCCTCCATTTCCGAGATGATCTCGGGGGAATCCTTATGATTGGGGATGTCAAGGTCCATGTACAGCGTCCAATCCTCGTTGTAAAACCGGACCACCTTGGAGGCATGATATTCCTGGAGTGTCCATGCCCGAGTGTTCCATGTGCTCTTCACGAGATCGCCGCGCCGCGACGGAGAGCAAACGCCACGCAGGAAGATAATGGTGATGGCGGAACCCTGATACCACCTAAACATGGCGACCAGAGCTTCCTGGAGCACAGAGTGATCTGCTCGGTTGATGCAACACGTATCACTCCATGCCCAGTGCAACCCAGCGTCCCGCACAATTTTGCAGAACATCTTCAGCTTGTCATGGGTCGGTGAGTTATTCAAATCGTACACCACGATGTGTATGACTTTCTCGAACAGAGGTTCGCTATGTTCCCACTTATGCGAGAACATAGCGTAACGATAGTATTGTGTAACGTGGCACACTATGCGGGAATGGTCAATGTGTGTAGTCATAGAGGAGACCAGTTCATTGAAGATGGGGAGTGATTCGAATGCGGCAGCTTGTTCTGATTTGTTGAGAAGTCGGCCAGACATGATATTTATGAGCACACTTGGCGAGTCGCGAATGGCAACCTGAACAGCCTTCCGGATAGTCGCTCTCGTCTCCTCCGGATTTATATACTTGCAATGATGCTCTAAGAGGCAAGATCAGTGCGAAGACACCAGCATGATATGGACACACTCACCATGAATTTCTAAATCAGGTGAGAGTGACATCTTGGAGAGCATCGCTGTAAATGCATGTATCGCGTTTTCATGGTCTTTTGCCTTGTGCAGAGCTGCATGTTTCCTCTCGTAGCCCAATGGAGACGATGGATCGAGCATGATCACCTAATAACGATCTATCAACAAGAACTAACCGATGTCAGACAAAGGGCGCACCTTGTTCGCGTCATTTAATGCGTCCTTCCACAAGCCGCTTGCCAGGTATGCGTCACTTCGCTTGATGAAGAGGTCTTGCGGTGCGTCTGGGTCGAGGGACAATGCAACTGAATACTGAGAGATAGCATCATCGTGCCGTCCAGCACTCGTAGCGGCATCCCCCGACTCCTCTAGTTTCCCAGAGCAACGGTGCTTGAAGTCTAACATAAAAATGTCGCGTAAAGAATAACTTCGACACATATGCTACACCACTCACTGACGATCCATTCCTCTCCCTCCGCGCGCGCGTCTGACTGCTCTTCCAGTTTATGCACCATTTGGCGAAAACACTCGCTAGCGTCCATTATATGGCCGATCGTTTCAAGACGTTCACATACGACCAGATAAACTGTGAGAGGGGGAGCCATAAACTGCAAGCAAAAAGTGTCGGGTTCGCGAAGGATGTCAAAGCAGAAAGGAGACAAGTACTCACATCGGCAGCCGCAACCAAGGCATCCTTCCACGAAACTCTGGCCAGTGTTGCTTTTGCCCACTCTCTCAACAGCGGTGTGGGAGTTGGTGAATGGAAGGATATATGAAATGGCGGCGTTGTACCGTGCGGGGTTGCTTTCAAGGCTGCACCACTGTTGCTTCCGGGCGCGGAGAGACATCGATGGGTAAACTCTGCAGAGAAATTCGACGCGTGAAAACCAATGGAGGGTGTGAACTCACGAGAAATCCATTCAGTGGTGGGTGCGTCTATGCAGGCCGCTTCGTCAAAGACACTGACTATGTTGAGAAAACATTCGCCTGCATCCTTGACGCGACCCATTGCAAATAGGGCTTCACAGAGACGCTGTCGAATAGTGATGTAAAGCCCATCAAATTTCCAGCCGGAGATCTGCCAAAGATAGTAAAGAATTTTGGTATGAACGCATTCGTCAGGAAGCTTACCAGCGAAATCACCAGGAGCGATCGACTGGTATGAGGCCGCATTCTATCTCTTGCACACTTGAATGAGTGCATCGCACCCTCGTAGTCGCTGCGTTCCATTTGTGAGTTTCCAAGGAGAAGATACATCTGTGCCTGTTGAGAATGTCAATGACGGTATTCATCGCGCGACGACTAGTCATATACGCGCCTGCACCATATAACAAATTGAGCTGGAGCGGACTGTAGCAATAAGGTCGTCTACGCGCGATATCGCGTCACTGTGCTCTCCGCCCATAAATACGACGATAGCCTAAACCAAACAAATAACTGAGGGGTAACCGTGTCTCAGAGTAAGAGACACGCACCTTGATCAGCAGGAGAAAGCTCACGTGATTTGCGTGGAAGCGCTCGAACGCGATATCACACGACCGATATGCCTTGTGCCTTTTCCCCTTGGAAATGAGTGCTACACTCTTTGCGATATATCCAATGACGGATGGCTGAATTTTGATGGACTTTGCGTAGAGCACCGTCAGTACCGACGTGTGAAAGAGAAAAGAAGACGAAACCTGCTTAGCATCAGCGATCGCTGCGTCCCACTGTTGTAAACGAGCCCGAACGAGAGCACGGCTCGCGAGTACATGGTGGGTTGGATTCAGAGACGTAGAAGCTGTTGCAGTCAATGACGCTTCCGCGTACGTGAGCTGTCCTTCCTTCCACGACTCGAGAGCAGTATCGTCGATCTGAATGTCTGGTTCCTGGAAAGTCGGGTGCAGACGAGAAAAAGGAATCGAATCCTACGTAAGTAAAAAAATAAGAAAAGACCAGAGTCAGATACGTCATAGCCGCAATGTTTATGATACTTGCAGTGATGTGGAATAGACTCCTAACGGTGATTTTTCCATTCTTTCCACCAATTGCGAGAAAGTGGTCGTCCGGTGAGAATGCAATTGAACATATATCCTGAGTGTGTTGGATGAGACCGAGCTGAATACGTGTCGCCGTATCCCAGAACGTGACGGTGCGGTTTGTCGAGCACGCGATGAACTCGCGATGTAGTGGTAGAGCAATGCAGGAGGAGTTGTTGGTATCGACGACTGGCCATTCCGAAATTTCTAACCCAGTGGATGCTTCGAATAGCTTGATTTTATTGTTGGATATGACAAAGAACCGGTGGTTGTCGAACCAGAGAAGACCAGTGTTGTAGTCTGGGATTACTTTTACTGGGATGTCTGCGAGCAGGCGACCATCGTTGCTATTCCAGATGCGAACGGAATAAGGAGTGGCTGTAGCGATTCGATCACCCCGCGGGGAGTATTTCGCTGCTCTTGCCCAACGCTCGCCGTGGAGAGTCAGTTCTCGTAGCCGAGTCGCGACGTCCCACACGGTGGTTGTCCCTGGACTGCTGTCCGAATCCGACTCGGATGCTACAAGGACTCGAGTCGAATCGGGCGAGAAATCCACCCCGATGATGTCGTCGTCCAAGTTCTCGAGCGTAAAGGCTTTTTGGTACGTTTCAGCATCCCACACGATCACTTCGCCGGAGGATGTTCCGGCTGCGATGAGCCGGCCGTCCTTGGACACAGCGAAACAGCTGACACGCATCGCCGCTATCCTTGCCGACGTCTCTTCGCCATTTTCCATTCGCCACACTCGAACCATCTCGTAGTGGCCGCTCAGGAGATAATCTCCGTTCGCTGCAAATGCCACTGTACGTGTCCTGGCGCTGCTTTCGAGTTCCAGAAGAGGGTAATGCTCGTACGCGGCCATTGTCGAGTGGCCATGAAGTGGATGGGTCAATGGACGAGCCCTGGGCTGCTGGTTCTTTTTCTATCCTCTCATCTTCGCGATCGGGCTCGATATAGTGCATACACACATGTTTTTTGGCGCTTGCACCTTCCGATCAAGGCGGTGATGTCCAACGAACATATTGGGATTTCTTCCTTCATGAAAGCAACTTGTTACGGTGGCATGACTGCGTTTGGGCATCCACCTAATGGGAGTCATCCTTGAATAGATTTTATGATCAGGAACCTCCTGTGCGGAACTATACCTCCACCCGTTTTTCCTATGCTCAACACGGGACCCCATCCTGGGGTGTGAACGTTTGAACCACCGCGAAGACTCGAAGTGGTCATCCCGCCTCTAGGTCTGTGATACGAATGTGCTTGCTAGAAAGTCAATTATAGTAGCAGATAGCATGTGCACGCACCGCCCGTCTCAGGCAGAGCATTGTGCCAGCCGCCGAGGATCAGTGATGTATGTATCTATCAATCCCGGGCCGTCTGCACCCACCGTCTTTTATATTTCCTTATCGACGATGGCACTACACCTGTAACGTTCACACGAGGGCTGCGTTGCACCGTTGAATGACCCCTTCGTATTCTTGACGCGGTATCATGCTGAAGACTGCCAGGAACTTTCAATAGCTTCCCCGTTGGGCAAGTCAGCACACCGAGATCTTGGACGGAAACCGAACAAAGCCCGTCCCTGATATATCTATCAGTAGGCTGTACTATCTCCCCCGCTTGCCCGTCGACTAATCCATTGTGACAGGACAGGCGCTCCACAACGAGCGAATGAAGGTGTCTGGGTTTTAATGGCGGATCAGCCCTGACTAAGGGAATGTCTCTTTGGGGCTGACCGCCACCTCGCTGTGTGGACAGATGCCGTTGGTATCCTGGCGACCTAGCGCGGGTAGTACCATGACAAGCCTGAGGGACGAAAAAGGCTGAGGGGAAGTGGTAACATCTTGTCTCCAAGCACAGAATGGAAATCTGAAATGTGTTCCTAGCCCGTCTCGCGCCGCCCTGCCTACCTTATCGACGTTCTCTTGCGCCGCCTGCGTGTCTCCAGGCTCGGCCGAGGCCAGCTCCATTCGGTCAACATAGGCAGCCACCCCCAACAACGTTCTATCCGAGTCAATGGTAATACGAAGGGTCATCAGATCAACGATACAACCTCATCCACGTTCATCTACGAAAGGGGGAAAGTAAGTCGGAAATTTAATGATACAGCAACTTTGATCAGCGAGATCGACAATGACGAGCTAGTAAAGTAAGTTATGGGAGGCTTCAAGAAGCTGACAGGAAGAAGAGAGTCCCGAAAGGCCATGATAGCAATAAGTACTGACGGGTCCTCATCACGTCGCACAGGCGACGCAGTCTCAATCGTTCACCAAAAGGATGATTAAAAAGCAATAAGGGATGTCTGAAGAAAAGCGAATGATAATAACCAAATAACACATGACCGATAGCAGTCATCAAAGCACGTCCAAAACACGTACGGTGTCTATCAACGTCTCCAACGACGTGTTTTCCTGTATCCGGACAATAATCATGCTCTCTGCAGCGACCCTCCTGTATTCCGCCACGTTTCTCCTGGTCCGCGTGAGTAATAGCGCACCAAATGGTTGTCTGAGACGAGCGACAAGCCGGAGGGCTTGTGTCCGCTTGTCTTCTGGGGATTCGGGCGAAGGCTGTGCACTGAGTTGTCGAAAGCGATTAAAAAACGATGGTCGCCTTGGCTGGACAGCCGGTGCAGTAGCGGATGCGCTTGGTGATGACGAATTGCTTATCAAAGAAGCCCGGTGGTATTTGAATTCTTGGGAAAGTATCTCTGTGAAATTTCCAATGGGCCGTCTGTCGAGTAGGAAGTCGATCCAGGGATGAACAAGGGTGAGAGAGTCCAATTGAGAGAGATCTTCAGTGGTCGCAATTTCTACATCTCTGAGCGCATCCGCCCTCGCACGAAACACACGCCCCGACGTGCTGCGAGTCTCCGATACATGTCCTAGCTTGAAAACGAGACACGGAAGCCTCATCCGTTTCTCTGAAAACGATGGTACAGGGAGTTCATGAAGGCGATCATACAGCTTTATGGCCGAGCTGGCGTTAAAGGAGGAACTCCGTATTCTGGTTGTGATCGCCTCTATTTCTGCGGCTTCGATGAACGGCGGAACGTGCGCCGGTGGAAACTCTTCGAACACAGTAACGCTGGTGGGGAGGCAGCTGTTCAAGCTGCCGGATTTCCCAGTCCATGCGAGGATGCTGGTGTCTCCTGAGCTCGCGAGTAACTGCCGTAAAAGTCGCCCAACTGCCTGATCACCCTCGCCGTATACGACAGGCAAAGACATGGAGAATATACCGAGCAACGAGTACGCTGCATCCTCGATGAGAGTCGTCTCTCGTCGTGAGGCCAGGCATAGCTTCTCGCGGATATCGTTTGAGCCTGGTCGGAGCGCCATCAAAGCTCGTGCGGGGACACCTGTCGCCTGCTCCATCTCCGCAATTATTTCAGGGGACTCTTTATGATTAAAGATGTCGAGATTTAGGTACGGCGTCCAATCTTCAGTGTAGAATCGGACCACTTTCGAGGCGTGATATTCTTGGAATGTCCAAGCCCGCGTGTTCCAGATGCTTCTAACGAGATCACCAGGCCGTGACGGGGAGCGAACTCCACGGAGGTAGATGATGGTCATGGCGGAACCCTCGTACCACTTGAACATGGCAACTAGGGCCTCCTGGAGCACGACGTGATCCGTCTTGTTGATACAACACGTATCACTCCACGCCCAATTGAATCCAGCGCCTCGCACAATGTTGCAGAACATTCGGAGCTTTTCGTGAGTGGGATAATCTTCGAGGTTGTACACCATGATGTGCACGACTTTTTCGAACGAAGGTTCGCCATCTTCCCACGTGTGCGAAAACGTGGCGTAACGATAGTAGTCCGTGACTTCTCGTTCGATGCGTGTTTGGTCGATGTGCGTCGTCATGGAGGAGATCAACTCCTTAAAAACTGGGAGTGATTCAAAGGATGATGCTTGCT
This sequence comes from Xanthoconium purpureum, assembly GCA_038090075.1. Taxonomy (NCBI): domain Eukaryota; kingdom Fungi; phylum Basidiomycota; class Agaricomycetes; order Boletales; family Boletaceae; genus Xanthoconium; species Xanthoconium purpureum. The sequence goes on from JBBPMA010000119.1 coordinate 13,732, forward strand.
TGGCTTTGTCGCAAACACGACCAGAATTGGTGTTGATGAGGATACGGGGTGAGTCGCGGACGGCATTCTGAACCGCTTTGCGGATTGCTGTCTTCGTCTCTGCCGGATCTATATACTTGCTGAGACGCTCTGGGAGCTAGTTTCAGGATAAACTCTTCAGTCCGATGTTGATGCACTCACCGCGAATCTCTGGATCACGTGACTGTGACAACTTCGATAGCATTGTCTTGAACGTCGCTATAGCGTCGTCATGAGACCCAGCTTTGTGTAAAGCCGCGTGCTTCCTCTCATAACCCCACGGAGATGATGGATCGAGCTTGATCACCTGATAATGAAACGGTGTCAAGTACTGACTTGTATTACATAGGTAACGAGGCGCACCTCATTCGCATCACTCAATGCGTCCTCCCAAGAACCTCCAGCTACGTATGCCTTGCTTCGCCTAGTGAGGAGACCCTGTGGAGCTGCAGGATCCAGGGACAGTGCAGCTGAATACCGAGATATGGCTTCATCATAATGCTGAGTGATCATTGCAGTATCCCCAAGGTGTTCCAACTTTTCAACCCAGCGTCTCTTGAAGTCTAGAGACCAATTACATAAACATTGCCTGAGCGAGCGCGAACGTGACTCTCACCTACAACCCATTCCGCCTGTTCATCGTGCATGTCGGCGTCCATTCCCAGCTCAACCATCATTTGGTGAAAGCACTCGGTCGCGTTCGCTTCGCGGTCAAGCGCTTCCAAATGTTCACATATAGTCCGATAGATTAGGGGCCTCGGAAGTGTGAACTCAAAGAGCCTTAGGGCCGCTGTAATACCAAGACGAAAAGATATACTCACGTTGGCAGCGACTACCATAGCATCTTTCCACGAGTCGAGGGTCAATTTTGCTTTTACCCACTCCTTCAAAAGCGGTATCGCAGTATCATGGGCTGTGTCCCCGTCGCCTCCAAGAGCGGAGAGACAACATTGTGTAAAATCTGAAGAAAGGGGTCAAATGCACGACAAACCAACAAGTAAAACAGTGACTCGCCAGAAACCCACTTGGTGATGGGTTTGCTCATATGGCGCTCGCACTCATTCCGGGCGGTATTCACCAGGTTGAGTAGAGATTCAGCTGCATCCTTCGTTCGACCCGCTGCATACAAGGCCTCACACAAACGCTGTCGAATGGTGATCTCGAGGTCATCAAAATTCCATCCGGAGATCTATCAGCCGATCGAAATTCTCAAGGTATCCCAACATAGCAGGCAAAAGGCTTACCAGCGAGACCGCCGAGAGCGGTCGACTCATGTGGGGTCGTATTTTGGCTCGTGCATTCTCGAATGACTGTATCGCACCCCCGTGATTGTTATGTTTCACATACAAATCCCCAAGAAGAAGATACATCTTTGCCTTTTACGATGTCAGCGATGTTGTCGTGAAGCAGAGTGATATGACGTACTTGCACCACATAGCATATTGAGTTGAAGCGAACTGTAGCAATGAGGTCGTCCAAACGCGATATCGCATCGCCGTGCTCTCCGGCCATGAATACGACAATAGCCTAGGTCATATAGCTGAGGGGTAACCAAGTCTTAGAGCATGGTATACGCACCTTCATCAGAAGGAGAAATGTGACGTGACCTGAATAGAAGCGCTCGAAAGCAATGTCGCAAGCCCGATACGCCTTGAGCTTTTCACCTTTGCCGACAAGGGCTACACTCTTTGCGATACATCCAATGACGGAGGGCCGAAATTTGATGGACTGTAAATTAGCGTCAGTATTAATGTGTCGGAGGGGAAAGAAATAAAACCTCTTTAGCATCGGCGATCGCTGCGTCCCATTGTTGCAAACGAGCCCGGAGAAGAGCACGACTAGCAAGTACGTGACTTGGATTCAAAGACGTGGAGGCCACTGCGGTCAATAGCCCTACCGCATTCTCGAACTCACCCCGCTTCCATGAATCGAGAGCCGCGTCGTGGATCAGGATGTCTGGTTCCCGGAAAGTGGGATGTAGACGAGACAAAGGGATGGAATCCTATTGTGAAGGGGGCGTTGGAGTCAGAAACCGTTTCAAATATGCCATAACACGACGAGAGACGATACTTGCAGTCATACTACGAGGCAAACGTCTGATGACAATTTTTCCGCGTTCCCCAGCGACTGCGAGAAACCGGTCATCTGGTGAAATTGCAATTGAACGTATAGTTTGACTATGATGGATGAGATCAAGCTGGGTGTGCCTGTCGGACGTGTCCCATATTGTGACGGTGCGGTTTGCAGAGTATGCGACGAATTCTCCATGCTGCTGCAGGGCAATACACGAGGAAGCATCGCTATCCGGAACTGACCATTCGGAGACAGACGCGGTGGATACATCGATCTGTTTGATTTTACTTTCGGATACGATGAGGATTTGATCATTGTTCGACCAGAGGAGACCGGTATTGTACCACGGGGTTACTTCTGCCTTGATGTCGACGAGCAGACGACCACCGTCGCTGTTGTAGATGCGAGTAGATTTTCCAGTCGCTACCACGATTCGGTCACCTAGCGGGGAGTATTTCGCGGCTATGATTTCTTCATCGTGGCGGATAGTCAAAACTCGTTCCCGGTTTTCGATATCCCAGACGGTGGCAGTGCAATTGAACGACGCAGCGACGAGCTGAGTCGAGTCTGGCGAAAAGTCCAGCCCAATAACGTAGTGATCCCCTACCGAGAAGACTTTCCGAAATGCTTTCTGTGCGTCCCATACGACCATTTCTCCAGAGAATGTGCCCGCTGAGATTAATCTCCCGTCTTTGGACGCAGCGAGACAGTTGACAAGCCCAGCCGCCATCGTCGCTATTTGTTCTCCATCCTCGACTCGCCACACTCGAACCTTCTTTTCGTCGCCACTGATGAGGTAGTCGCCATTCCCCGAGAACGTCACTGCCCGAGTTTTGTTACCGCTTTCGAGTTCAATGACTGTTGTGCGCTCTTGTTTGACCATCAGCACTGTCAACGTCCCATCTTGTCAGTGGGAAGTACGCACCGGGGCCGGTCGTGGTCGATGACGTGGCCATACGCGACAAACGCAGCGGGGTAATGGCGAGAGGCTTTTGCATTGTACGCATACGCAAGTTGACTTACCTTCTTATAGTAGACGAGTGCACGCACGCTTTCTCGCTCGGCGCTTCAAGCGCTATGCCCGGACCACCCCTGACTTGGAGCATTCTCGGGTTGCTCCTCCACCAAGGCACCGCTTCACGAAATAGCACCACTGGTTCACATGGGTTCAGCCACTTACTTGTGGGTCAATAGCGGACATATTTGCTCAGAGAAGACCCTAGTGACTTCTTATCGCAGCAACACCGAATTCAGGCACCAGGAGTTCTGTGAGATTAAAGCGCAGTAGTCTTGATAGCTGACTGATCTCACTCCCATGGGGTAGGTCTTTTATAACGTTGCCCTATCATCTTGCAGGATGAACCAACACGATTGGGACTTTCAACTATTATCTCAACCTCTATATCCGGGCAGGTGCTTACTTGCCGAAACCCTGGTGGCGTACGGGTACAGTATACCCATTCTATCGCAGCCTTCTTCCTTGGCTTATCATGTAGCCTCCGATCGGTCAAAGTCTGATTGGTTGCACTGGCATTGGATGATTCTCTGTGGGATTTCAACCTATCATTGCCCATACAGCAAGAACTTTTCTCTCGCAGAGCAGGTCAGCATGTCAAATCTATCAGCGGAACCTGGGTTATGTTTTCTGTGCTGACGGCTCTGACTTACATTCCCTCCCTTTCCATCCGCCGTTCCGTCCACATGTAAACAGTCGGCCAACCACCCTGTGTCGTGCATCATGATGGTTCCATTTTGCATCACGGTAGATACTCTTCTGATTGATACGAAGACAACACAGCTAAAGGACATCAAAAATCTCATACCTGTTTGAACAAAAATATCCCTCATCTCCCATTCCCTCCCGTTCGACGCCTATGCAAGTGTGTAAAACTTTACCAGGCCGGACTGTGGATTCATATCGCCCGCACGAATTGACCATGCCGTGGAGTCTGGACCCCTCCCCCCCGCCACTACGCAGCTCACCTCAGCGCGGCCTACCGTCTTGGCACATCTGCACCATCAGAGTTCTTTCCCATCTTCACCGCCACCTTCTTGATGCCCGCCCAAAGGTGGTGGGTTCTGAGCTGAGCACCGAGTTCCGACTTCCTGATGCAACTTGCACGGATGCAAATCGGACAACCGGCCCGTGGCGTGAGACAGATATCAGAAGCGAGTGTGGGGCAGGAATGGCAGAAACCCGGGAATGCAAAACAGGACGGGGCACAGGGTATTTGATACAGGAAATGTGGTCTAGAACATGTCCATGGATGGCGAGGACGGGGCCAGGCTGGGAACGGAAACGGAACTAAGGGCACAGGATGTTGACAGGATTCAGAGAGACTCGGACGCTCGTGAGAGCGGCGCGCGCTGACACGTGCTCGTCCGTGTATACGCATGCGGACCTAAGAAAACGAACGACTGGATATTTGAAAGCAACCGAAAACATGAAAGTTGATAAATAGCGTAACGAGAGGCAATCGTAAAGAAAAGAAAAACCGACGATATCTAACCATGACCCCAAATATACCATGGTGACTCCCCACGCGCCCGTCTCATATCCTCAGCGCCTGCTGAAGGTATTCGTCAAGCATCTGCCACATTGCAAAGTCAGATCGATACAGCGGCATGAAAATGGGGGCAAGCACTCACCTTGTCCATCTCGTCCAACTGTTGAAACGCCCCCGAATAAATCTCCCGAATCTCGGGGTGGAGCGTCTGCACCTCGATCGACTTGCCAAACAACATTTCCTCCACGGGATGTAATGGCGGCTCAGCCGGCCTGACCAGCGTCCCCGCGATCTCGATCACTGCCAGCATCTGCGTCACGCCAAAGTCGTCGGGACAGATGTACGGCCGTTTAACCGGCGGCCGGGTCTGTGGCGGGAGCTGCGAAGCGGACTTGAACGTCGTGTCGCTGTGCACGCTGAGACTCAGTTCGGTGTCGCTCGGACTGAGCAACTGTGCGGTGGGCGTCGCATACGCGGACGTGGACGTGATGTCGGACATGACCGACGCGATGGATGGCTGGCGGTGGGAATGCGACTGGGATCGCGAGTGCGAGTGCGAGTGTGAAGATGATTGAATCGACGGTGTAATCGAACGCGCGCGAGAGGCCGCAGTCGCCGAAGACAAGGTAGGCGTTGCAGACCGCGACTCCGTCTCCCCAAGTGGTGACGGCGACAGCGTTCGCTTCACATCCGGCCCCGCTAACGGGGTCGGCGTCCGTGCCTCGCTCTGCCCCGTCAACTCGTCCACCGAATACATCGACGAGGACGAATCGGTCGAGCGCGCCGACAGTGGGTTGTCAGACTGGTCTTGACTCATTTTGACTGTTGCATACTGGACGCCGAGGCGCTCGTCCTTGATCTTGGCGAGGACCCTGTCCAGTTTTTCGCTCATCCCATCCCTGTCCCTGTCCCTTCCAAAGACGCCCTCCAAGAGATCGTTCTTTTGTAGCGGAGACGTCGCACCCCTCTCGCGGAGCTCTTGTTCGATGATGTCGCTCACGTCATAAGATTCGCCGTCTTGCACGTACGAGTACCGGATGTGGTCTCCACCGTCGTACCGCGAGCTGCGAATTATGGCGTTGCCCGGAAGCAGGACATCGACACCCCTCACCGAGTTGGTCTGCGTGGAAAGAATGGCACGTTGTTTTTCCCTCGAAGCAGCCCTCTGCGCAGCGATGATTTCCTGACGAGACAGTTGGCGGGGTTTGTATACCGTTTCTTCCGGTGCTGCACCATCAGAACTGAAGCTGGAGCCTGAGATAGAATCGCGGAGGTGTTGAAGAGCAATCTCGTCAAGAGGAGCAGACATACGGTGACGAGAGGACGAGGTGCGGTAGGAGACAGCACGGCGAAGTATGAAGACCGGGTCATCAGCAGAGACGTCTTCTATGTTCCCAAGGAGGAGGGCCGAGTCTATGGAGCGACGTTTATTACCCTCTTGGACTCGTCGGAAGGTCGGAGGACGTGTGTAGGCATCGACAACTTTCCTCGAGGGCGACAGTTCCCGTTCTGCAATGAAGGACGTGAAACGTGAGTACGTCAAGACGGTGTTGTGAACTACGTGGAACCTACCTTGCCCGTTTAGGGAAGCTGTGAGCCAGTAGCGAACTTTGGAAGAACTCCTCCTCTTTGTGAGTTTATCTTCGACTTCATCTCCACCATCGACGACGCCCTCGAGTATACCGAATCTTTCCAGCCCAAGCTCAATGACTTCCGCGACAGTCACGTTCTTTGGGAACGCAAACACCTTCCGACGTTGGCTCAGCGAAACTCCAGAGGACACGGATGAGACAGGTGTCATCCGATCCTTCAATGTGTTCTTGAACACAATCGCCTCCGTCAAAGGGTCAAACACCATATCGTCGGGGAGATCGTCAGGGTAGATCACCAGCTGCAATGCGAATCGGACAGACGGTGAGCTGAACCGTTCAGGCGTGACGTTAACGCCAGAACTCGACGACGAGATGCTGATGGCTTCGATCGTATCGCGCGTGGACTCTGTATACATCGCGTCTTCCTCGTCTTCCTCCGCAAGTAAGCCCTCCTTGCCATCTACGCCCCGCTTGTTCAAATAAAACTTGACGGCCGAGTCGTCTGTGAAGTCATTCATGGAGAGCTGCTTGATGGCGGGGTGCATGGAAAGGTTACTGGAGATGGAGCTGATACTTCCCATACTGCTCCGCTTCACCTTGGGAAGCTCCATCACCGCCTCGACAATGGTCTCGAACACCAGAAGAGGTTTCTCCTCTGGTAAAAGTACTGTTGACGACCCCTCGACCTGCTTGATCGTGAGATAATAAGACGACGAGGCCTCAGTCTCGGATGTGGGGAGTCGGAATCGCTGAATGGCTTGTCGAACAAGGTCAGAGGAGGCTGTCGACGAGTTGAGCAAGACTGTCTTGAAGGTGGCCTCTGTCTGCACGTTTTTGCCTGCGAAAATGCGGATGACGCTGAGTTCGGGAACGCCAAGACCCTGTCCGTCGGCGGCGGGAGAGATGATGAGAGAGCCAGGACGAGGTCGGGATGACGGCAGACCAAGGCCAAGACTTGCCGCAGTGGTGCTCGGGCTGGTGTAAGGAGAGTTTCCGGCGAAGGCAGATTGTAAACCATAAGAGGGCGCCTCGGGAGGTGAGGATGGTGAACGATTGAGGTATTGCTGATACAACGCTTGTTGTTGTTGGTCTCGCTGGCGTAGAGTAGATGCGTGTTGAGAGACTGGGCCCGGACCTGTGGGCGTCTGAGGGCCACCTGCAGAGTGGGGTTGTGGCCGCGGAGGGGTGGATCTAGCTTCAATGGAAGCGCGGATGGTTTGCTGCTGCTGCTGGATCGCGGTTGCTGTAACAGGAGACATGGTTTCGACAGCACTGGTATGCTGCTGGTTCGAGGACTGTCCGGAGTCTTGAGACTCGCGCGTGACGTCTGACGATATGCTCTCAATGGATGCCTTGTCCTTGTTCTTGTCTTTCTTGCGGGAAAACAACCCAAAGACACCGCGACTTTTCTTTTTCTCCTTCCCTTCGTCGTCGGTGGACTCACGGTCCTTGCGGAGCTTGCCAGCCCCCGACTTCACGGGCTGGTTGGAAACGGCGGCGGAACTGCTGACCGGAACAGCCTTGTCCTTGTCTCTGCCTTTGGCCTTTTTCTTCGTCGCTTCTTCATCGACCTCCTCGCGTGACCGTTTGCGATCGTCTTCTTGCTGTTCTATAACAGCACTTGGGAGCGATCCAGCGCTTCCCGAAGATGCAGGTTCGTCGCGTATAATAGACGGAGTGGCGGAGAGCTTTCGCGTCTCGGTGGCGTCCGCGACGTCGACCGATTTACTGGGGGAACTGGGGGAGGAAGAAAGCTTGTCCGCGGATAGTCTATCCCACGAACTCTGTCGGTGCAGCGCTTGCTGAGAGAGCATCTGTTGTTCCTGCTGTTGCTGACGCTGTTGGGCAATTATCACCTCCTGTTGCTGCTGCAGTGACGCCGCTTGTTGTTGTTGCTCTACGGGCTTCTGTTGCAGCGCGCCGGGCCGGAGCATGTCAGGAGTCATCAGCATCTGCTGCTCCTTCTTCTGTTGTGCGATCCGGGCCTGCATGTTCTCGGCAGCGGAGTCGTCCCAGCTCATACCATCATCCGGCTCCATCTGCATGGCATCCAAAGTCATGCCCTCTTGGTCCTCGATCTGGCTTTGTCTTGTGCGGATAGACATTTCCTCGGCGAGTTCGGCATCCTCCTCCTCGTATACACCATCCTCCCACTCTATATCTTCCTCTTCTTCTTCGTCTTCGTTCCAGACGGCAGGTGGGTAACGATGAACGGAGAGTGCAGGAGTGAACATGACAGCCCTTGCGCCCAGGCGGCGTTGGTTCCCAGTAGGGAGACCAGGTGTCGGGGAAGGCGAGTGGTGGGAACCAGTGCGAGACGAAAGGTTATTACGGACGCGCTCCACGTCTTCTTGCAGCTCTTGTGGTGTCGCATGGGCGAGCTGCAAAGGAAGAGTTAGTAGCTCGTCTCCACAAAACGCTGAACACGCACGTCGACATTGCGGTGTTTGTTGAGACGTGCGAGACGTTCAAAGGGTGTCTCGATGTTTTCAGCAGGAATGTAGCCCACGTCTTGCGTTTTGAGCACGCGCACCAACCACCAATAACTGTTTGTATCGTCCATGAGGAAGAGGCTGTCGCCCTTGACGACGCTGGCCTGACCCTCGACAGTCGCGGCGAAGCTGTGGAGGGAATACACGAGGTCGAAGTCGATGCTCTCGTTCGGGATGGAGAGAGAGGAGGAACGGTCGTCCTCGTCGTCCAGGTAGTCCATCTCGCGGTCGTCGGCATCCGAGTCATCTTCGAGGACGGAATGCTCTTCGTCGGATGTACCGCCGGAGCCATATTGGTTGGTTGCGTCGGCGTGGGCGTGCATGTGCGAGCTCGCCATGGACTGCTCGTCGGCGAGGAGTTGGTCACGAAGGTCAAAGGTATCCTGTCGCTTAGGTGTTGCTCTGTGAACTTGTTCCTGTGACATGAGTGAATATATGTTGTAACTTGTAACGGGTGGATACAAAAATTGAAAAATTCCGGGGTGTAAGTTCGGTTGGTTTTTGACAAGTGACAACGGATGTTAGCGTAACTTGTCAGAAGGGCTACTCGACATGCTCAACGATGAGCTCGCTGTGGACGACAGTGAGAAGGAGTAGAAGACTTCCGAGTCGTGATGAGAGACCTCAACTTGGCAAAGTGGCTGTGCAATTTTCCATTTGACGACGACAAGCGACTCCAAGAATTCATGTAATTTTAGCTCTCGCTTGCGTGATGGTGGAGACGAACCATCAAACTGTGTCGACCAGGCTGGCAGGGAGGCAATACCCATTCCTTCACAGCGATCAGAAAAAAAAAAAGCAAACCACCAAATATTAATTCCAGGCTGGACAATGCCAATTATCTGGGTGGAGGTTATACTGTGGTAGCCCTTTTTGGAAACACCAGCTCCGGGAAGTTTCCAAATACGTCGTCGCTGCTGGAGAGTATGACATCATTCCGCCCGAAACGATGTATAACTCCTTTCAATTCTCCTTCGCCCTCACCATGCAACTGCCCGACTTTTCCGGCCAATACGTGGGTCACTACCATCTCGCCTCTCCCCTCAGCTCTGGAGCAACCAGCTCTGTCTACAGCGCTGTCGATGAAGAGCACGAGCATTCCGGAAGATATGCCATCAAGTGTATCTCCAAGTTCGAATTGACCCCTAAACAGCTCCTCCTTCGAACTTCCGAAGTATTTCACCATCAAATGGTGACAGGATGCTCTCCTCACGTCTTGCCGCTTCAGGAGATCATCGACGAGGACTTGTACTTGTTCATCGTCTTCAGCCTGTGTGAAGGAGATTTGTTCCAGGCCATTTGGGACGGTCGGATATATCAGCGTAATGATGCGCTCATCAAGGAGACATTTCTACACATACTCGATGGCGTCTACTCCTGTCACTTGAAAGGAGTATTTCACCGGGACCTCAAACCGGAGAATATTCTCTGTAAGGAAGGTGGCACTGACATCCGAATCGCTGATTTCGGCCTTGCGACTCGCAAACGGATTTGCAAAGGCTCACGCTGCGGTACCCCGGATTATATGAGTCCAGGTCAATGTTTCCTTTCCTCCTTTGGCGTCGTGCTAACGTCTCTTCAGAGCAATGGACCAAGGATATCGTATACTACCCCAGCCTCGCAGATATCTGGTCGTTGGGTATCATCCTGCTTAACATGGTCACCGGCCGACGTCCATGGAAGACCGCTTCTGTGACAGATATTCGATTTCAGGCGTTCCTGGACGACGAAGACTACCTGTTCAATACGTTCTCGATATCCCGCGCACTCAGCGAGTTGCTCAAATGGATTCTTTGTCCAAACCCTTTGGGTCGCCTCCAGATTCTGCAAATTCGGGAAGCTATCACGAAGATGGACACGTTCTACCGACTTCCTTGGTCATCTGGTAACGCAGTTCTCGGACAACCAAGGGACTTGACCTTGATCCAGTAAGTCCTATAAGCTTTCTAGTTGTCTATCGCCCGAGACTTGGCTTACAGGGAGAAGCACCTCCGTGGTTGGATGGATCGGGAAAACCGGCCTGAAGTAAACACCTGCCCTCTGCTTCCATCGGCTTCGTTTATGGACTGCTTGATTCAAGTGCAAGGGAGGGAATGATGGTGATGGAACTGCCTTTGGCGTCGTATAGTCTTATTACCTACCAATTCAAGGACATCATACACGTTGATGTAGGACGTATGTACTGTATATCAAAACGTGAATTCATTGCGTTGAGTCAAGTGTCGACCAAGTTCTGAGTCTGGGTGGCAGCATGATATCTTATCAGATTAGCTGATGATGTGCTCATTTTTCCTGTCTTTTATCTCCCACTCCCATCGATCATCGAAACGCTACTTACATCGACACATCCCCAAATCAAAAGGTCATCACATCGACTTGGACAAGAAAAAAATAAATCATGTCCCCCCACCCCCGTACCGTCCTCTTCGCTCGCGGCACCCTCGCCCGTCTCGCCCTCTGGCCTGCCCTCCGTCTCGCCGTCCACGCCTCCTGGGGCGGTCCCGCCTCCACTGAAAAACAACGCTGGCTAGCCAGCGTCCTCGTCGACCAATTCGAGCCCTTCATCGTGCCCCCTCCCACGCCCGTCCCCGCCCCCAACCCAGCGTCTTCACGAACGAGACCAGTTGCTTCGGGCTCGGGAGCGGAGCCCCCACCAGACGACGTCTACGTCGAAGAGCTCCTGCTTCAGATCATGGCCGACGAATTCGACGCCGTGCTCGAGGACGACAGTGCTGCCGCGGTGGCGCGAGCCATTGTCAAGCTCTTCGAGGCAGTCCGTGCAGACGACGAGGCGTTCGTAAGGGAGCTCGAAGCACAAGCAGAGAAAGTCAAAGGAAAGGTACTAAAGTATGAGGAGGGCGTGGGCAGTGGGAGCGAGAGTGGGAGCGAGTGGGAGGACGACGACGAGGGGGAAGACGAGATCGAGGAAGAGACTATACCACAATTGTTGAATCACTCGGAACCTCGGACAAGGGAGGAACCGCAAGTAGACGAGGATGGGTTCACCTTGGTTACAAAGAAGGGTCGTCGGTGAGCCAGCCAATGATCAATCGATCACCCCTATCAGCACATCAAGAAT
>JBBPMA010000119.1:25591-46742 GCA_038090075.1 Xanthoconium purpureum
ATCACTCGGAACCTCGGACAAGGGAGGAACCGCAAGTAGACGAGGATGGGTTCACCTTGGTTACAAAGAAGGGTCGTCGGTGAGCCAGCCAATGATCAATCGATCACCCCTATCAGCACATCAAGAATGAAAAGTGCAATTATTCAAGCACGAGGTATTTTGAGCAATACAACATCTAAGTCTATGAGCTCTCAACAAATGCCTTGCCCCTCTCAATGTTCTTCTTGAGCTCAGGCAAGCACGCTGCCAGCAGTTTCTCCTCCTCCGAAGACAAAGGTCCAATAGGGTGGATCTTCTCGACACCGTTAACCTACACCACCACGTCAATTGACCGTCCATCACATAACAAACGAGACTTACACCAAGCTCGACGTTGGAAGAGAAAAAGTCGATGCCCTGGTCCTTGTAGAGAGGGCTCTCGACAAACGTGGGCACAACAACACCCTTCTCGCCATTCAAACCACGCAGTAAGGAGCTGGTGAACTTGGCACCGGCGTACGCCATCGAGAGGGTTGCGCTTCCCGCACCGTCCTTGGCCTTGACGACCTCGTCACCACCGAACTGGATACGGTACACAACCTTGTCGTACACCTCGCCCTTAATGTCCTTGCCGTGCTTGCTCTGGGAGAGCAAGGGAACAATTGTTGTACCACTGTGGCCACCAACAACGGTAACAGGCGTTTCATCGGGGTGGACGCCAGCGATGCCACCGGTGAAGCGGGCAGCACGGACGACATCAAGGGTGGTCACACCGAAAACGCGTGCAGGGTTGTAAACGCCCGCCTTGGCAAGCGTCGAGGCAACGATGGGCACGGTGGAGTTGACAGGGTTGGAGATGACGAGGATGTGTGCTGTCGGGGCAACGCGGGCGACGGCACTGGCGAGGTCGCGTACGATGGAAGCATTAGTCTGAGAACGTATTAATTTCTGTAAATGGGTGTCTCGGCGAGGACTCACGTTGAAAAGATCGTCACGGGTCATCTTAAATCGACGTTAGCCCAAGAAACGATGCTAGACGGTAATTACTTACACCAGGCTGCAAAGTGGTGCGTGAGAAAGGGTGACGATGAGACAGCAAGCAATCGAACAAACCTTTCTTGGGACACCAGCAGGAATGACAACGACCTCGACGCCCTCGAGGGCCTCGTCCAACTTGTCGGCGGCATATCCTTGAACCTAACAGAGCAATTAGCGTCCGGTAAATCCGAGCGCCAAACAATTTCCCACCTCACTTGGGGTGTCGACGTGGCTAACATCGGCAGCAACACCAGGCGCACCGCGGATATCATACAAATTGAGAGAAGAGACCAAAGGGTCCATTTTCAGCAACAACGACAAAGGTTGGCCAATTCCACCTCCTGCACCGAGGACGGCGACTTTGGTGTTGCGTGCGGCGGTGGTGGAGAAGAGGCGGGACTGGCTAGTGAGAGCACGAGCTGCAGTACGGGCGAACATCTTTGTCGTCGGTGTCGTTGTGATCGTCGTGGAAGGAGTAAAAGTTCAAAGAGTGTTCAACGGCCGCTGTCCCGTTCTTGAATTTACTCGCAGTGCCGGAATTCGCCGAAGCACGAAATCGGAACGACGACGCCGAGATCAGCGCTACAGAACTTTAGCTCCCCACCAGACAATGCCCTCTCTCTAGACTTTGTAGAATCGCAGAAGGTGTATTTCCTATCCCCTATGGTAAAGTCTAAGTGAGAATTGTCCATGATATAGTTCGGTATACATCAAAACATCTGACTCTCTGAAAGTCCGACAGATATCGTTCTCGGGTTGTTAGTACCCTTCATGGAGCATCAATTCTAGACGACGGAATGCCTCGTCTAGTGCATCAATCGGATCCTTCTCTTTCTCTTCCTCGTCTTCAACAGGTGCGACGCGCGTTTGCTCCCTGCAAGCAGTGTCAATCACTATTCCACTGACAGTATGAAAGACTGACGAGTCAACCAAGACCAGCTCGTTTGACAATGGCGAAGCGACGTGGGATGAATGGAGTGGCTTGTAAAACGTATCCATCTCCACGATCGCTTGCCGGATTGCGGGGATCGACATCCTCTTCATAGGGACAGGATGCCAGATCTGGCGAAGGAGCATAATCAAAGACTCAGAGACCTGGAATGTGCGCAAAAAGTTGTCTTCCTTGCAAAGAAACGCCATGTAGTTCTTGTCCGAGTGACGGGCTTCTTCCCATGGGAAGCAGCTAGTCACCATGTTGAAGAGGACCACACCCAACGCCCAGATGTCTACTAGATTGGCATCGTAGCAGAATTCCTTTTCATCCAAGCATTCTTGAGGTCCGTCAGTTCAATAACCCTCTGCGTTGCGATGAGTGACTGACCTGGTGTCATATAGGGGATGGTACCGCATGGTCCGTCTCTACACCAACGGCGGTTAGTAGACAATCCAAAATCACTGATTTTGATTCTGGTTCCTTCCGCGTTGCACATAATATTCTCTGGTTTGAGGTCGCGGTGGAAGACCCCTTTCTTATGACACGCGAATACGCCATCTAGTATGTCTAAAAATGCCGCTTTGATAAGGGTATCCTTCTTCCAGTATATCTTCTCCTCGAAGATCGCCGTGGCCATATCCATCTCGCATAGGGGAAAGACGAGGAAGAAGTACTGGTCCTCTTCAAAGAAGTCGCAAAGCATCATTACGTGCGGGGACAAAAATAATGCGTCATGATTTTCAATCTCTGCGACTTGCTGGTTGCGCCGTCTGGGATTGCTACTTTCTGGTACACACTTGATGGCGTAAGTGGGCGAATTCTCCATGGCAATGTCTACCGCCTGATAGACGCTGCCACCTGTGCCCGAGCCAAGCTGAGACATGATAAGGTAATGCCCAACCTGCTTTCCGGAGAAATCTCGTCTGTCCATAGTGGTTTTCAAGTTGGTGCACTGAAGAATAAAAGATGTGCACCAGAAGGAGGGACTGCTCGGTGGGAAAAAAATTGCAGCGAGAAGGCAGTAGAAATAAAGGGGTAGTGGACGTAGGAGGTTAAGTAGGATGCTGGCCCAAACCCCGCCGTCCGGTGCCCCTAAGGGAGTACCTCCTCAATTGAATTGTGGGAGTGATGGGCCTGGTGCTGCCAATGATGTCATTGTCATATTTGTGTGACCTTGAGGCTGTGCTATGTCACATGTCACGTGTATCAGGCTAAACATGTATGAACCCTCGGCTCTTCGGGAAGAAGGCAAATGCTGGCCAACAGATGCCAACGAGCTTCAAGCCGGGAATACTCGAATCACAGTGGAAATGACCTCACTTGGTTCTATCTTTGCTTGCTCCAACGAGCCGCATGCGGACTTGAAAGTCACGATCCGGTGTTTTCTGAGTCCTGACCGGACTCGCTTGCGCGCGCCGGGAGGTTTCAACAGCTCGGGTATGCCATCCGAAGTGACTGGGTTGCCAACTTCGGTAGGTGCCAGCGTGACGAGGTGTTCGGAAATTTCTTTGAAACGAAGCGAAAAGCGTGCATAACCATTCATATTCTACAGTAAGTTGCTGCACTAACGGTTGTACTAGGACTCCACCTTTGAAGCGATCGGTGGGAAGGAGCGTCAATCTTTGTCAGTACTCAGGTTCGCGGTAAATGACACTGTCTCTGATCGACATTTCAAGGTACCGGGTGACGGGAACAGCAAGCGACGAAAAATATCATGTGGGTTTGGCTTAGGCAATCCAACGAGAGCCATTTGGTGACCGTTGCAAATCGCTCAGAAAGATGGCAAATCCCTATTCGCTGATGGTTTGTTGTCTTCGTGACGAGTCGTGTCATGATGACTACATATCATGAAATCCCTTACTTGTCGGCGTATATTCTAGCATCAACAAGTGGAGATCGGCCAACTCGAGGTACGAATATTTGACCTCCGGTCCGACCCATCATGCATCATGGTTGACGCACATCTTGCCGCATTCCACCGTCCTGGTCAGTGTTGAGTCGTCGAGCCTGACATCGCATGGCTTGTTCACACACCCAACGCAAGTGAACTACAACGAGCCGACTGCAGTTTAAAGAACAAATACGAACAAGGCTGAGGATATGCATCGGGGTCGCAGGACGTTCTCATCAAGTAGTACACGGTAACCTGCAACCTCGCATTTTTTGTCCACGTCTCCACGACGAACACCAAATAATGAAGTGGCGCTCGCTCTAGTGATTCTGTCACCATGAGATTCATGTTCAAGATTTCAACTGCGAAGCTGATCTCGGGGCCGGGTTCTCGGCAGAAGTCCGATGACGTCGAGGGCAACTACCCCCTTTTTTTTTGACCGCTTGCCCTGTGAGTACAAACATTCCTGCCGGGTCGACCGGTCCGTTCATCATAGTTCACTGTGAGTATAAAAAGTGGTTCATGGTGGGCTGAACACACTAACTTCCTGCTCTACTTCCAGCACTCATATCACACTGTCTCTTGCTCTTGCTCTCATCATGTACGGATCCATCATCTTCACCGCGCTGAGCGTCTTCTCTCTTCCGGCGCTTGTAACAGCAATGCCGTCCGATAAACAACTCGATGCTCTGACGTACGCAGGGAGAGTACGCCCACTTCACTTCTCGACTAACCCTTGTCTCGGCACTAACAACTGGCTACTCAGGGAACATGGTACAATGATGGCCTGGGTGCATGTGGTGACTGGAACAAGGACTCCGATACCATCGTTGCCCTTTCACCCTCGGTGTATGGTGCACCATACGGTCCGGGACCTCATTGCAACCAAGTATGCGCTCTTTCATGATCTATACCGTCTGCTCATTTTGTTTTCCTAGTGGGTCCACATCACGAATACCCAGAACGGGAAGAAAGCATTCGGCATGGTGCGCGATAAATGCCCTGGCTGTGGTGCCAATGATCTGGGTATGTCTATGCTCTGTTTTTGTTCCGAATGTGGCTTCTCAACCATGTCAAAGATATGTCCATCGGTCTATTCGAGCAAATTGGTGCTCTGGACACCGGTGTGTTGCACATTTCCTGGAACTTCATGCCCAAGGGATGGTCCCCTGCCTAAGTGTATCGCTTTCACGTGTGGTACAGAGAAATAGACTTTGGAAAGCCTGGATCTCATAGACGAAAGACAACCAAATAGATAGAATGAAAGCAAGCGATAGTAGAATTATTAGATTTATCCATCGATTTCTCATCCGGAAGCGATCAGAACGGACGAATCTGATATTCGAGGCGAGGAAGTTGTGCCTGTTAATGTCATTAGCACTTGGCAGCGCTGTCAATCGTGATCAATCAGGCACATACCGACATTATTCGTTGCGACATCTCCGCGCGCCCAGATGACAGTTTCCGGCGCACTGGATCACCATCTGTCGTTCAGAACTTGGATCGAGAAACCGTCCTGAATACATGGACTCCGAGGAACGCTACTATATGCAGATCCAATAGATGGAAAGGATGTACGGTACAAAAAGCTTCGCAGACACCAGGAACAAGATTGCGCAGCCAAACGGCGGCAGATACCGGAACGAAGAAGGTGCTGCAAACTGGGGACCACTGACGCATCGAAGGGAAGCATGGGTAGTGATACGCGAGATCAAAGTGGTCGCAAGTAGGAATATGAAGAAGGACCAGTGTAACGGGAAGATACAATACTAGTAGTGGTGAGTACATCGGCCACCATCATACTATGTAGAACTACCATAGACCAAGTAGCACAGCACTGCGTTACCACTTTTACTTAGCTTTTGCTATCATCAGTCGTCGCACTCGCTGCCAACTCGTGCAACCTGTCGTGCTCGTCGCCGACAACTGTCTAACTAGTCGCATCCATCCGCAGACTCCATTTCATCACTCACGATCCGTCGCTCACTGCGACTCCACGACTCCACGACCTCTCAATATCTCCCATCGCCCCTCCCTCGGCAACGTCGGATCACATCCGCGTTCCTCCTCCCTCTCTCGTTGGATATCACCCGCGACATCTCGACTCAGGCTCTGTACGGCTACAAGAAGCGTCACAACCAGATAATCTTCCGACTGCTTGTGTTCGACGAGGTAGTATGGACGCATATCAGCATTGGTGACGACAATAAACAGGGAAAACGAAGAGGCCTTATCAATACATGACCATGAAGAGTTGAGTGCTGCATTACCGCCCTCCAGAACAGAGTCGTAGTCGTCCCCAGCATGAGACGAGTCTGCCTTGTCGCTGTATCTCCGTCGGAACCCCACTCCATAGCTGAATCGACCGGTCAGGTTTATCGAGACAACCGACGAGTGACGTAGGGAGACAGTATCGATTGATTTAGGCCTTGGTTACAGAGAATGAGGTGGTTTGAGTATGCGGGGAAGCTTCTGAGATTCACCAGTACCTGGGACGAAGTACAAGCCCTGGGTCATGCCCTTGTACTGCAGGCGCGTGAGACCACAACGATTCACGACTCGGAAGGACGAACGCGAGAAGGTTTCATCGGGTGCTCAATGAAAGTGTTGTGCACGACACCAAGGACGGTCCTTTCAGGTGATCAGGTTGAAAGAATTGAGAGAAAACCGAAAGCTGTACATAAAATTCGGGGTGCCGTCTGATACGTAACACAACACTTCGTCGGGAAAGCGAAGGACCGCATAGCATGTGTACCGATAGGGACCAAGCAAAATGCTGGCTCGATGGATCAGTTGAAGCCGTGTCCCAGCGGAAAGAGCTCCTCGCCAATGCTAAAACACTGTGGATAGTCACTGGACAGTCGCGAAAGACATACGATTCGAGGAAGCCGTCAGGGGTAACGGCCATGGAGGGCATGTTTCCACTGTTTGTCCTCGTTTCTCTGACGGCTCTGCGTGGTGTCAATGGAGGCGTGGAATTGGGTGGAACAATGGTGCTGACCGTATCATTTAACACCCTCGCTTGTACAACGAACTACTGTTTGCAAGGTAGCGCCTCCTCTCGTGATGTGGCAGGTCGACATGCCACCACCGGCACTTGATCTCGTCCGAGTGGGAAATCTTGAAGGGTGTCATGTCCGCTGCATCTCTGACAGGGGTGACGAGAAGGGTTGGCGATGTCGGGTTGCAGGTTGGCAATGTTCTGATACTTTTATGCTTATGTCCGTCGGCACAATGGTTACATTCCGGCGGTGCAACCATCGGCACTGCTAATACGAAATACAAGCCAAACAAGCTGACAAAGATGCCACCAAACTTGCTGGTTTTGGTCTCTAGCTTCAATCTCAACACAAGACAGTCACATCCACAATTCGATATTCTCACCAGCCGGCCTACATTTACTAGCCTGACCGGCCATTTGGCCATTTATGAGGTTTTCAAGTGTGTCATTTCATAGAGTCTACCATACGTAGAGTTCCCATTTCCGGAACATCAGCTAAGTATTACTTGTGAGTTGTGAGTTGCCTGCACAGCAATCTTCTGTGAGCTAGCTGCGGTCAAATTCCAGGATCATGCCATCCCTAAATTCGAGCTGAAACCTGAGGCCCTTGTCGAATGCTACTTGTTGAACAAAGGGTCGACTGGTGTGCGAGTATATGGATGTCTTGTAATCTTGTAACGTAAGCCACTAATACTGTACCATTTCAATCGATTCTCTGTCACGTGTCACACGGACGTTTGACGTGACGAAATTTCATGTTTGTCACGCATCACAGGCCCCGGCTGACGAACCTTTTTGGAAGGGTGATCTCTCATTGGGTGCTCGGTCTCTAATATGTAGGACGAAATGGCGAAGATTCTGGCTGGCGTAACATATCACCCAGGCCGGTGATGAATTGAATCTTCGTCAGACCTTGTCACGCGTCACACGGGCTGACGAATCGATTGAAATGGTACAGTATTCTCAACTGAACAGCCTGTAGCTTAGCCTCCTGATCAATCATGTCATGATGACCACTGGCAGGCCCATATTTGTATAGCTACATTAACAATAGTATGTGGCCTCAAGATGGGCTAACTCGATCAAGGTGCAGTTATTGGATGTCTGTTCCAGATTACTAATCATTCGACTTCAAGTCTCGTGTCCCCGCAATCCTACTAGTCGTGCGGGATATTAGCTATTGTGCGCCTCCCCCAGTCGCTTCGCGGGCTGCTATATCGTCTGGTATGACTTGTGGGCACTCTAGAAGGTATGGTTGAGTGTCGCGCAGCGGCAAATCTTGACACCGCGCTTCCGCCTACGTTTTTTCGACGACAAGGAAAAGCGATGGTGTGGCACTCGACTGGTGGTTGTGTGGTCGTGAAATCACTGTTCCACCATTCGAATAGAGCCCTAACGTCAGGGCCAGCTTTCTGCGTGAGGCGCTGAGGACAATTGTCCACCGGCTTTCATTCTGCTCGTCTGGTGAGTGAAAAGAATCTCTTCCGGATCGGTTTGTCCGTGAATCCAGCCACAGTCTCTGGGTATAAAAGGTTGATCACGGAGGCCTGAATTTCCCAACTCCCGTTCCACTTCCAACTTTACACTTACTTCTTCCCATCATGCGCCAATTCTTCACTGTGCTGAGCGGCCTCTTTCCCTGGGTGATTATAGCACCCATGCCGTCTGATCAACCGGTCGACGTACAAGCTTACTCCGGAAGAGTACGTCGACCCCCCTTTTATGTCCCAACGCTGACAATGGACACTCAGGGTACATGGTTCAATGTTGGCCTGGGTGCATGTGGTAAATGGAACGGAAACAAAGACAAGATTGTCGCTCTTTCAACCCAGTTGTATGGCTCAGGACAGCATTGTGACAAGGTAAGTACCCCGTCATGACTGATGCCACCTTCTCATCTTGTTCTTCAGCGGGTCCGCATCACAAACACGGCAAACAGAAAGACAGCATCCGGAATAGTACGTGACGAGTGCCCGGAGTGCAGCAAGTATAGTCTCGGTATGCCTACATCCTGAAGTTACTGCCGCATGCAGTTTCTGATTGATCTCAAGATATGTCCCCCAGTTTGTTCGAAGAGCTTGGTGACCTGGACCAGGGTGTGCTATCCATCTCCTGGGAGTTCATCTGAGCCTGTTCGATGGTCTTTCTATCTTGCCGCGCTTGCGAATCCAGGTGTTTCAGTGATACTTTATTCGTGGAATGGGCCAGTTGTATGGGCGAAGAAAGACTAAGTAGAAGAAAGCAGAAAGTAAATTGAGATAAAATTATGTTGTGTATGTTGGATCTCAGTGAATATGTTGACCTTAGCTTGCTATTCAATTGTCACGCCTCGTCAACATGCAAGCCCTTTTCGTCTAACTCAGGACTCAAATTTAACAGGTTTATTGCGGGATTTTGTTTCCGGATGCCGGTTATATCGATCGGAGTCACGCGGATGGAGTCTCTAATCCCAACTCAATCTTCCCAAGATGGAGGGGGCGAATCGCGGCGGAGCTTCATGAAACATCAAGTCTTGCCGTGGCCTGGTATTTACTTCACTGAACACACTCCTCGCATTTTGCGGGTACTGCCAATGTGGTAATCCAATTAGAAGGCGCTCTTGATTCGTTCAAGGTTCACTTCATTTTCACCATAACGTCACCACATCTGCAGGGTTGAGTTGTGACAGAGTGCGCACTTGTGAATAATAAATTACTTGAAGTATCTAGATTCACGACAATGTTCTGACGCAATGTATTGCAAACACCCTTTTTCCATTTTTGACGAGATGCGCGACCTCGGGGGCAAGAACAATGTGTGAAAGAACTTGAATGATGCCTAAAGAGGGTGTCCATGTCAACTGCCATCACCCTTTCGTTTCAGGTTGTCGATGTTTGTCATCAGCGCATCGGCTACGTCGTCGCCATTTATCTGTCTCACAACTGGTCCTCTCGTGTTCTTTCGTGTTCTTCCCACCCCCGTCTAGACGATCTGCTAGGCGGCCTACGGCATTATGGCAGCTTGGGAATTACATCTGGTTTGGTCGCCAAGATTCATGGACCGCAGTAACGACGCCGACCCTCATAATCTTCAGGCTTTCCCAGTGGAGATCACTCGCGAAATCTTACTCTCGTTGAGCCCTCAAGACGTCATCCCTTTGCAAAGAGTACAGTCCTTCTTTCCTTGACGACTTGCACATTCGTTCCTTATCGGTCTCTTATCTACATAGGTTTCTAAGCAGTTCCGTGCCATCATCAATGATCGCTCATTTTGGACCACTCTGTATGCCGACTCTCGCTTGCCTCGACCTTCTGGGCCATTCTCTTGGCAGTTGACCGAGTTCCTCCAACATACCCTTGTTCATTCGGTGCGATTGGCTCAGCGATGGACATCGCATCCTATGAACGTCCTCTCTAGGCGTTCACTGAAGTTCCCAAGATCCCATGGATTCCACAGATTACTCTTCGGGAGATGGTTAATCGTCCAGCTGTCGGACGGGTTTGTGTGGCATGATATCAATACGGGTTCTAAACAAGTACTACATGAGCCAGATCACTTGCTTTTGAGGTGGGATGCATGTTGTTTGACGTCGACCCGGGGACCCCTGATGTACCTGGCGGTTGGTCATCCGGAATATGGAGTGTATGTGCCATTACTAAACCATTCAAGGTACACCTTGTAGCTCACAGGTTTCACTCATAGAAGGCTGCACGAGTTTCTTGCTGATGAAAATTCAGGGCATTTATCTGGCCCCATCACCTTCGATGTTCCATATCCTTTTGTTGGCCTTCCAACCATTTGGGTCGAAGGTGGCATTGCGCCATTCGTTTTTATTTCTGAGCGTATGGGTGCTGTGGATGCCGTATTATTCGACACACGCAGTCACATTTTCTACAAGTTTCCGAAGCTGACTGGCATATCCAAACTGGTACGCCGGTGTTACTCATCTGCAGATGGGAAAGACTTATTTCCTCGGCAGAAAGTAACTGACGGTTACCGGGATATCGTATTTACGACGACACACATCATCGTGATTCATGTCGTTAAGAAATCTTCCGTCAAGAAGCATCTTGTACAGGGATACATCCTTCCGGACGGGAAGGAATTACAGGAACCTCGCCCCTCACATCAGGTGATCACCGTGGTGAGGCGCATGCAACTGTTTCTCCTCCGAGATTCAGTCATTGATCCTATCATTGGGTCAACCCACCTGAGGCTCTTGTATACCTATCCACACGGTTCCAATTCCAAAGAACGTTTCGAATGCGCAGACCTCACGTTACCGACAAACTCCACCGAGAACATTCTATCCATGTCAATCGAGACGCATCTCGTGTTTGACATCCCCAACTTCCACCATTACCCGAACGGAGAGGTAGTTGCAGCATCCGAGGGTCTCGCTCGAGGGGTATGCACCATCAAGACTGACGATGGGGAACTCCAGATTTGCAAATTTAGCATCGACGGGACGGGTGAGCAGTGCGTGGGAGTGGTTGGTACTCCGCACCTCCCCTGGCACCGTGCTAAACTGTCGGAATGGTGGTCAGAGTTACTCGATTGTGTGGGAGGGAGACTATTATACAGCACATTCAGTGGCACCGCCCCTTCTAAGTTGGTTCTGGGTATAGTAAACTTTGAATAAAGTTGACGGTCGAAGTGACTTGGTTGTATGATGTTCAACTATCAGGGTTTTACATTATGTTCAAGTTATTCTTCATGCATTGAATCGAAAAGGGAATCATTGTTTGTCGTGAGTCCTGGTTTACTGGGGGGGGCCAATGTAGCATTCAATTTGGTATGATCTGAGGGATGGACCGATGGCAGCAACCCAAGCCGAATCTTGCAGGATGTTCTGTGTTTGCATGTGACTTCTCTCCGGTCGACGGTCCTGGACCATACTGTGCACTGGGAGATTAGTGATGCAACTGAAGTCAAGCTCGGACGTATAACTAAAATGGCGTCCATCGTATTACTCGTGCCAGCGTGACAGAGTACGGATTTCAAAGTCGAAGGAGTCGCCGTCAAATTGGACGAGACTCGGGGTCCATCTGGAAGTTGGCAAATCACTGCGAGGTAGTGATTCTCCCAACGTGAAGTACGTCTCTGCAAAGTCACGGTTTATTCGCACATCAAACAAAGCTCATGTTTGCCGTGCAGTAGATAGACAATGGAATATAATTCAGGTCATTACGGAAGTGAAGATGCGCCCTTCGCCTCATCATTGGGACGGCATTTCAATTTGCAAATCGGAAATCAAGCCGCCTATTCCCAACATCCTTCGCGGTGTTCAGATAGTTCACCTTCTCCTGTGAACAGCCCAGGGTCAGCTTCGCCTCTTCTACCATCCAGGGACTTGCTTCGGGCGTCATGGCATCCCAGAATTTTGCCTGCTGACGGTTACGCCAGATGTAGCAGGCCTTCGTTCCAGGATACAACAAGAGCATGCTGATGGCAGAAACGATAATCAGTATCCTGTTCCTACGTTTATCTGTTGTGGGCGAAAGCTAAGCATGTAATTCTCGTGGAGGATATGCGGGGCACTTACATCTGGGTGCATCACTGGGTACATGTACCCGAGATGCGACAATGATGCTTGCTTGTGCAAACCTGGGATTCCGCATTCAGTGCAAAGTCGGCGAGGAGGATGAGCCAGTACATATTGAACAAGGACGCATCGACGGTACGACTGGCCACTGCACCCGAATTTCGGGAGCACCATGCATCCTATTATATCTCAGTTCTCCAGCTTCTGACCCGACGCCTAGCTTAGTTGTATTAGGACCAGAACATTTAGATGATGCATTGCAATAAAAGGTTATGGGTACGTACGGAGAGCAGAGGAATGCATGGTAAGCAACCCCTGTCAATGAATCAATATGCCTCCGGAAAGATGATGTAAAACACTAACGAAAAAGAGCCAAGCATTTGGACTTGACAGTAAAGCATATGTGGCCACCAGGAATGGCAACACTCACAGAACCTTTGTCATCAAAACGAAGGTCCGTTCACTAACCAACTCCGACACGAGGGAAATGAAAAACATGTTGATGATTCTCAGTGCTTGGGATGGCATGGTCAGCAGATTGATGTCGAATGTGAGCATCAGTTCAGTTGTAGATCGATGCGAATATATAGCCTTCACTTGCCCCGCATTCCGAAGTAAGAGGGTAAGATAGATGGAAGGTGGGGACGTAGATATTGCAGTCACAAAGCCGCTACAAGTAGTGTTAGTCTAAAGCTAATGCACAGGCTTCAGCCGTACCCACAGAATATACACCGGTCAAAGGTCATAATCACGGGCAGCAATCCAAAGTTTTTTGAGCGTTAATCCTTCTGAGTTGTGCATATCGCTCTAGTGATCTTAGTAGCATGTATCAATGAGAAACACGGTATTCGCTACCTTGGTCGGGTCGTCACGAGGAATCTTGTTCACTATAATGACCTCTTCACGCTCTGTGAAGGGCCGCTGAAGAGGAACTCAACAATGGTCCACTGTCGCCTTCCGAACCAGAACCGCAATCGCTTACTGCTTCTGCCATACGAACGGTGCCGATCGGCAAAGAGATGCGAGCGCGACGGCTCATCGTACATCTCAGACAGCCGTTTGGTGCGCTCCTGCTTGCGCTGTCACCGGTGGGTCGACAAGGGATTGATTACCACCGGGTTTCAGCGGATGCATTGATCACTGTACAGTTTCAGGACAACGTTTCACTAGATGATGGTCTCAAAAACGTACGCTGGATGTTTTGTGACTTGTACATAGCACGTCGAACGACAACGGACGGTACGGTGCAATTGAACCATTTTGAGACTCTGCGCTGTGGGTTTGTCATGGCGAGCATGTCCTCATCTTGTTGTTCTGGCTATTCTCGCTTGTCTCATCCACTTGAACCGATCCTATTGATGTCTTTTCCTCTCCGTAACTGCCAAATACAGAAGAGACCCTTAGGTGTGTACACTGGCAGATCCCTGGTTTCCAGGGAAGCGCTGACAGGAGCCGGTGATGTCAGATTTGCAAGTTGGCCAGACCCGGTACGAGAAGGAAGGGGTTTAACATGTGCGAGCAGTACGGTCAATGTCTAATACGTTTACAGAGGTGAGATAAACTGACAAATCCGCTGCCGCGCTCTTGGCTCCTCATCAACGTGGAATATCTGGTCTAATTTCAATCGTCGAACGCAGGACATCGCTTTCGACGTTGCCTACAATTGCCTGTGCTCAACTGGCTGGTCTCGCATGAACATCCTTCTGATGTTTTCCCGATCTACCTGAAGTTCCCATTTCTGGAACCAATCAAGCTGACTACTTGTCTGCGCAATAATCCACTTGTGAGCTAGCATCCTGTCAAGTGTCAGTTTCGTTTGCCAACATGTTCCTGACCGTTTGACGCAATCTCAAGTAGCTGCATGCCGATAATCCTCGTATAGGCCATCGCTTACACAATCATTTCGCCGGCTGCCATATCGTCGGGTACGTCTCGCATGGACATCCTAGAAAGCAGTTTAACCGGGT
Source organism: Xanthoconium purpureum (assembly GCA_038090075.1). Lineage (NCBI taxonomy): Eukaryota > Fungi > Basidiomycota > Agaricomycetes > Boletales > Boletaceae > Xanthoconium > Xanthoconium purpureum. Next base: position 39,926 of record JBBPMA010000119.1, read on the forward strand.
GAATTGGGGTGATCGCTCAGGGGCAAATCTTAACACCATGCTTTCTGTCCACGTGTCTATGATGATGGCTCAGTGATGATGTGGCACTCGTGCCAGGATTGTGTTGCCGTGAGATCCCTGTTCCAGCACTCAAACGAGGACCTGACGTCGTTGGCAACTTCCTCTGCGGGTGCGCCAAGGTGACTGACCCCTGTTCTTCATCCGACTTGTCTGGTGAGTGCGAATGATCTCTTCCTGATTGGTCTGTCTGTCAGCACGTTGAATCCAGGGTATAAAAGGTTGTCCAAGCTCTACACCCCCCTACACCACTCCCATCTTCATCTTCTCGCATTCCAGTTCCCTTGCTCCCCCAATCATGCTCCAATTCACCTTCTTCACTGTGTTGAGCGGCTTCTATCTCTCCGTGCTTGCAGCACCTATGTCCAATCAGTCACTCGACACACAATCACACTCCGGGAAGGTGCGTCCACCCCTTTGTCCTGCTTGATGTCTCAACACTGACAATCAGACACCAGGCAACATGGTTCAATGTCGGCTTGGGTGCATGTGAGAAATGGAACAAAAACAGCGACAAAATTGTGGCCCTTTCACCTAAGACCTTCGCCTCAAGAGAGCATTGTGACAAAGTGAGTGCTCTTTCATGATCAAGACTAGCCTCTCATCTCGGTCTTCAGTGGATTCGCGTTACAAACACAGCAAACGGGAAGACAGCATTTGGCATGGTACGGGACGAGTGCCCGTCATGCAGCGAGTATAGTCTCGGTATGCTTACACTCTGAAACCACTCCAGCTTCTAATCGATTTTTAAGATTTATCCCCCGGTCTGTTCAGTGAGATTGGCAATCAGGATGTTGGGGTGCTCCCAATCTCCTGGGAGTTCATATGAACCCGTTCGGTGGTCTTTCCCTCGTACCATACTTGCGAATTTTGGTATCCAAAAATAGCTTCAGGAAAGCCTTACTTGCACTTATGATCTGAACAAAAACTACATTCGCGACTAAATAATAGAAAGGGAAAAGTAGATGATAGAATTACGCTATGTACGTATGTTGGATCTCAGTGTCTGTATCTTCCGTGTGGAACAAGTTGACTACAGGCGACATACCTTGCAGCGGGACTTTGTTTCCAGACGTCATATCAATCGATCACAGTGTTTCCCCGTGATGGAGTTACTAATCGCAGCTCGATCTTCTTCAGATCGAGGAGAATAATTATGGCGTTTGATCAACATGGAACGGCAACTCTCGCGGGTACGGCTAATCTTTATTTCTGTGACCGAGTCACCAAACATACCCCTCGCCTTTTACTCATTTTCCCTCAATGCGCCACCATTTGACGGGCAGCTCGCCATGGGACAATTCACCAATCTTCTCGAACAGATCTTGGGACAACACTTGGACACTGATGAGAATCTCGCGTCCGGAAGAGAATTAGAACATAGCCACACCCAAACTGTGATCCTCGCGGATTGCGCCACATTCCTGACATGTGTCGGTCACCACACCCTCTGCCGTCTTCCCGGTGTCGAGGCTTTTGATCATGATCCGCTGCGGAACGCAGTGAGATAGTGGTATGAATCATGACAGAGCACTCACGCTGCTACATCCTAGTTCCCTTTCATATATCACGCTTGAAACGGCGACGACATCATCGCCCCAGTTTTTTCCGTCACATGTAGTTGAAACTTGGGTGTAAGTCGCCTGAGTAGTAAGTCGTCATTGTTGGGACATAAGGGTGGGTTGAGTCAAATGAGCGCACATTCCCCATGTATACGTGTTCGTCCGGGGACTCATCAGATGGCATCGGTGCTACCAGCACGGAGAAAAAGAGGACGTTCAGCACGGTGCAGATGACGGACTGGTGCATGATTTAGAACAGCAAGGTGATCGAGTGAGGTAATGGAAGACGTGCGGGAAGCTGGATGGCTCTGTGCCTTCCATGGACCATGCTTTTATTATAAAATGGGCTAAGAGCTGCTTGCCTTCATGACACAAGCGAGAGGGAGAACAGCCTTTCACATGTTTCATGACCACACAATGTCAGCAACGCAAGCGCCACGGGCCACGATAACTCCGGACTTACCGCAGAGTGCTTAGAGGCCAAATATCTTTGAGCGGCGATGGTTACGTGCATGGTCACCTTTGACGTTCAAACGGACGGCGTCCGGGGGTTTCCACTAATATCTAATATTCCCGTGGCATTTTAGGTGTTTAGTACACAAAAACCAGGTCACAGGTGACCATCGGCCAGGCGGCGTATGGGTATTCACTCGGAACACGTTCGCGAAAGAGCCCGGCAGGTAAGGTCGGACAACCTGCTTATGGACAAATAGCTAATTACCTGCGCTGTGTGGATCCAATGTAGTGCGCACAGTAAGGTAGACCCCGATGCGTGAATGGAGGTCCTGTAAAATCGCACGGTTCATCATCTCCAGCCATATATGCAAATTAGGACAAGTCAACTCACCAAAAGCGTAGTTCTCGACCAGGTTGAGTGTTACCAAACTGCCTGAGGTGAACTCAGACTGACCCAAAGTCACATTCGAGGAAGGCGACTTGACATTATCTGGATGAAGAAAAGGGTAAGCAACCATATTTGGAATTTATTCCATATGTAACATTTACTGATTACATAAGCTATACCTACATCGCACCATAGTTACCTTAGTTTACTTACTGACTTACTGAGTATTCTACAGGTGGTCCTTTCACCAAGTATACTGGCACACTGCTTAATTGGGAGTATGGTTGCTCACCAATTGATGAAAGTGTGGCATCCTGCAAGCTCAAAAACACAAATGGATGGATATCCTTGCTGTCTTGGTCAACCTTTAGAGAAATGTGTTGATTGAACAGTGCAAACCAAGGTGGTCAAACACATTGTCTCATTGGGTTGAAGGACCAGGATGAGTGCTTTCTTGCTGGACATGTATTCAAGTTGAATGTGTGGCAGATGAAATGAAAGAATGTGGGGTTGGAAAGCTAATGAAGCTTAGGCATTTAGATATGATGGAGTCTCTTAACTGGGGTGGATGCAGGGTCAACAAAGGGGCTGATTTTCCTCTTTCTTGGTATGACAACTGTAGTAGATTGAGGAGAAGAGATGACCCAAATCAAATGAATATCTGCAGTAAAAATGTCATTGCAACATCAGTATTGGGAAGATCGTTGAAGGCAAGCAACCATCATCAGAGGCACCAGCATCATCAAAACAAGCAGTTTCCGAGTCTTTCAGTTTCCTCCTGTCACACGCAGTGAATCAGAGGCACTGTACTGTACTAAATCAATTGATTCATCTGTCACACATCACATGGGCATCTGACGAGACGAAATTTCCTCCCTGTAACACATCACAAGGCCAGGTGATGAATTTTTTCCACAAATGAAAATAAGCTCCCTAAACTTCAGGAATTTAGCCAGAGTCTTATTTAGTCTCATTTCTACTTGTTGAATGTAGAACCACTAATAGTTGTCCCTTGCTAGTGACCACCTCGTCCATTCGAACGCCACCACTCACCTCTTGCCATCATCGAGTGCCACCGCTGGTCAATCACACCCGTATCTATTCGAGCGCAACTGCTCGCATGTCACCGTAGTCATTCCTGTTCAGTGTTTGAGCCACTGGCGCTGGTCGACCACACCTGTCACGTTCGTTCGAGCACCTCTGTGCCAGTGTCGTCCCATCGTCGTGTCGTCGCGTTGAAGAACAAGTAGATCGTCTGGTATGATAACCTAGAGGATCCAAGTTAGTAAAAAAATGGGACCGCAGACTGCGTCTGTTCGACCCAAGGGACTTCTGCAGAGCTGGTGAAGATGAGGAAAGATGGTGAGGGCAATCCGACCCAATCCAGGTCAAACCGGATTGGTAGAACAAAGAGAAAAGAGAGGACAAAGGTGAAGGGGAGTGTCGAATAGAACGATAGACGATGCTAGACGAGTTCTCGCGCGAGCGTGAGGGTTTAGAGCGAACCCTGAACGATGACGAAGACGAGAGGAAGAGAGAAAGACAATCCGGTCGCAAGGGACCAGGTTGAGACGAACGAGGAGAGTGATCAGTGCTAGAGATCGGCACGGGTAAACCTGTGGGCGCCAGAGCTTCGACCCATACCCGACCATTGCCGTACCCATCCCCGTGAACCCGCGGGTCTCACATTTTACAGGTGCGGGTGACGGGTACAAGGGTACATACCCGCAACGGGGTCACCCACGGGTTGGAGATGGAAGTGAGTAATGACAAAGGGTGGGGCACCAGACAGACCTGGCGCACCAACAACTGTCGGAAGGCCCTGCAGACACGACGGGTGACAACGAACATCACCCGGACGAACCCACAGAGCTGCCAATAAGCCTAAGGGCACGGGAGAGCTGGCGACTCGGAGCAGGGGGTCAAGGAAGTCATCTCGAGGCCGCTGAGAGAGCGCGCGGAGGCCATGGGCAACGTCGACGACGATGGCAGAGGTCCAGTCAAGGACAACAAACCACCCGACGACTCGCACAATGCAGCGCGAGACCCCGCGCGTCCACATTGGCTCAGGCGGCGGTACCGATACCGATCAAACCGAACGCGCTGCACGCGAGAGCGAGAGCAGAGCAATTGTCGAGGAAGCCGGGAGGACACATCAACACGTGCAGAACGAGGCAGAGACGTCGACAATGTATCGATCGAGGGGCAGAGGGGGCGCGACCACGCGCGCACGATCGACGACAGCTGACGAAGACGATCAGTGCGATGAAACAAGGGTGGATGGCATACCCGAGGATCCCCCAGATCCACCTCCACCACATGACGAGGCGGCGAACGCAGAGAACGGGTCGCCGAGCATCAAGCTCGAGGGGGAGAAGAAGCCATGTGGGAGCCTCCGATAAAGCACATACCGACGATGAGGCGGGTGCGACGGGAGCATCCAGCCGTCACGAGGATGCTGGGAGCATGCCAAACGACCTGCGAAACATGTCAGAACATGCGCGCAAACGGCTGGAGCACAGGTGTCAGAAATACGCACCTATGAGGGCTCGAGACGAGCCAGGCAACCCGGGAGGCGAAGCGAACACGTCAGCAGTGTCCAGGTGTGGTGAAGACGATAGAAATTGACCTAAGACGATGGAGAACATGTCAGAACGTCCCGATGAACGCTTGGAGTAGAGGGAGGAGGAAAACTCGCCTCAGGGAGCTCGAGACGAGCTGGATGAGCCGGGTGGCGAAACGGCCATACCATGTGGTGTCCACAACGTCCAGGAACATCCTAGTAATATCAGAAGCGAGTGCGCCGATGAAAGGGACGCACCACGTCAAGATAAAGGCCTGGGAGGCCATCTGGGCCTACCAGAGTCGTCAAGAGTCGTCGAGGGCGATTCGAACCGCCGAAAGTTTGTAGACGACGCGGAATACGATGGGGAACACGCCAGGGACGAGGAGAACAAGCGTGCCGTCGAAACGAACGCGCTACGTCGAGATAAAGGGCCAGGAGACCCAGAGGGCGACAAGGAGGCGATGGGCAACGTCAAGCGCACAAAAGCGATGGCGACAGTGTCCAAGCGGATAGGGTACTGTGCCGGATGGATGGCGCAACGAGGAGGGGAGTGGAAGACGAGTGATTGCGCTCGAAGGAACATGGTGGGGGTGAGAGAGGAGTGGATGTTTGATTGGACACGATGGGCAGGAGATGAGCAATGGCGCTCGAATGGACAGGGGGTGTGTGGAAAACGAGTGATTGTGCTCGAAGGAACATGGTGAAGGCGAGAGGAGTGGGATGCTCTGGAGGCTGTAGGTAGGGGATAAGCTGCAACTTACCGTATTTGGGTGTGGGTACACGGGTCACGGGTCGCATTCAACAAACCGATTGAGATCCCGCACGCGGACGAACGGATTGACTGCGGATTGGAACGAATGATGGTGGACGATGATGAAAGGTGGATAGGATGGTGGATAGGATGGTGGATTCGATGTAAGGCGACGTTGGAAATGTGTGATATCGGTGGATACAACCGTAGGGAATAGCTGTTCCCTACAGCGTTTGGAGGGAGGGTGAGATGGATGAGCAGGGGTGGGCAAGGGGAGGGTGAGGGTGAGGACGCGCCGCGTCTTCGTGTCATTGCATTTGGAGGGAAGATGGACGATGTGGGTGAGCAGGGGCAGGCAAGGGGAGGACAAGGGTGAGCGCATGAGGTCGTCGCGTCATCGTCGCATTGCCATCGCGGAGAGGATGCGCCATCAGACAAGGACAAACAATCCAAGCAGTTCTGGTGAATATCGCAACACCACCTTTGGGAGGGCTCACGTTATTTAACCTCTATGTTGCACTGTCGAGGAGTTTGGGGAGATCAACAATCTGCTTGAGACTTTGATGATGAACCGTTCAGGAAAGGACATCATGCAGAATTGCTGGCGGAAAATGACAGGCTGAATGAACTCAACGAGAAGACCTTGAAGTGGTGGAGGGGATGGACCAAGATACCAGGGTATAGCAATACAATTTTTAATTCTTTTTGTGTTCCGAGTGAGCATATTAAAGATGTTGAACGAGTGAAGCTACTTGACGCATAGCGCGGCAAAATCCGGTAAGACAGGGGCTGCACTTTCTCACGAATTGTCGGAGTGGCAGCCTAAAGCTTGTCGAGCAAGGTGACTTCCTCCACCTCCAACGACTACAAACCCATGTTGGTCGCAACTACTTTCCGTGTCTGGCTGGGCGGGGTAGACAGACGCTCCTGTTCGCCATAATGTCAACGTGTGGCGACATAGAATCGAACAAATACCCACACGCGTCGCACAAACGGTTTCACCTACAAGGAAAAGGCACTGGAAGAAATAGTCTTGA
>JBBPMA010000120.1:0-46607 GCA_038090075.1 Xanthoconium purpureum
GAGCTGTGATTGGATGAAGGCGGCCCAAAAAGGCAAAAAAGGGTCCTCGGCAAGCACAATGGTTTGAAACCAGTCAGGACTGGTCTCAACCACTTTTCCGACACACTGATGAACCGGATTCTGGATGTTGGGTGCTTCCCTCGGCCGGCGGGGGTCGCTGCGCACAGAGCGTAACGGTCGCCGCTCTTCAAGGCGTTCAACGAGGTTCATGAGGCGATAAAGCTAGATGGACCAGGTGTGAAGGCCCGTACATACCGATATGAGGAACTGATTTACACAACCGCTTCCCCCCCTTCGGGGTTCATGAAACCAGCGCATGAAACCCCTGCGCTTGTATACTTGGTCTACACGAAGTTCTCGGTAACGATGACCAAACCACATCAGCTCGGACCCAGGAGAGCGTGACCTGTACTTGGGTTTGTTGACATCGTACATCCACTTGCACTGAACAGGAACATGTTTGAGGCAGAATACAGGTAGGATGCATAATTGCAACGACATACCCAATCCAAGTGGCGGTTCGTGGGACGCAGTGTTCGCCATACTGTATCTTGTGAAACATCTTTGATTGGCATGCCTTTGGATGACCCCAAAGGAAAAGGAAAGTTGCCGGGTTCTCGCGTTTCTGCGAGGTGCCGCTCGTATCGATCGATCGCCCTCATGAAGAAATTGTACTGCATGTGAGTGAGAACGCTGCGCTTGAAAGGAGACTACACAATCAACCAACGCACCCACGGGCAAGAAGAATGGTTACGGTGAATTCCACAGTACCTAAGGTTATCCTCAATTTCGTCTAATCTTTTCCCTTCCACTGGTCCGAAGGGTACGGGGTATTCTCCCGCTGGCCGCGTGTTTAGCCAATCTTCATCATGATACCACTCGTTCGCTTCCACCACCTCATGGTACTTTCAGATGGTATATATGAGTGTTGGATAATACAAATCGGCTAGTTGTGCTTACCCACCAGGCATCCGCACGTTTCCGATTCACTTCACTGCCTAAAAGTGTATTGAGGGAGGAATGGAGTCCTGAACCAGACGACTTCCCAATTCCACGCCATTAGTACTAAATGGAATTGAATGGGCGCCTGGCTCCTCCTCCTCTGTGGACGCACGGTTCTGACGATTTATGAGGCAAAGCAAGAAAGGTAATAGGGGTTCACGAATTCGTTGGCCTTTTATACCTTCTGGCAATGTAACATGAAGCCGGAACCGCGCCACCACGCCATGTCCTAAGTAGCTCTCATCGGGGCATCACTGTATGGGTTCATGGAACTCCTGCCACCGTTAGTGGTCAGCACATTGTATAGCCTCGCCCCGAACTACACTGAGGTGCGATGGCAACTTGTCATTCCACTTGTTGTGCTCACCAGTCTCATTTAATATGGGACACTGGCTGGAAGATCGTCACAATACAACTGCCCTCCGGCGTCGAGCAGTATCAAGGCCACATCCGTAACTCTGTATATGTTTCCAAGCTTCGCGTAGCATACATAGCATTAACTTACATTCCACCTTCTGGCAATAGCTTCGGCTTATTCCTCTGAGCTATCGTGCAGCATTCTGTACCGTTTACCAAGCCTTCCAACGGGTACACATTCCTCCTCCTCCTCATCTGACGAAATCATGTTTGTTCGTCTACGCTTGCGCAGGTGCCTTTCGGAGGGACTCGTTTCCACATTCAAGCCTGTTGACCCATCAGAATCTCCACAGTAGTTATCGTCAACGAAACCGTCGTCCATAAACTTGTCGTCACCATCCGATTCGTATTCTGGCTCCTCGCCATCCGACTGGACAAAGCCATCTCTGTCATAGTCAGAGTTGTCTTCACCTGCTGAGCCCAACGAGTCGTCCCATGGTCCGACCACTTCATCAACCGGATTCTGGATGTAAGGCGCCCTCCTCCGCATGCAAGGGCCACTACGCTCAGGGTGTTGCCTTCGCCACTCCCTAAGACGTTCGATGAGGTCCTTGAGCCGATAAAGCTGGAGGAACAAGGTGTGACAATCTGTGCACACGGATATGAGGAGTTGATGTACCCATCCGCTTTCCTCCCTTAGAGGGTCATTAACCCAACGAACAAAACCCTTACGCTCGTACACTTGGTCTAAACGGAGACCTCGATACCGCTTTTTTACCGAACCAGATCGGTTCGGACCCAGGAGAGCGTGACTTGTATTTGTCGTCCAGGATGCGTTTGTTGGCATCGTACATCAATTTGTACTGGAAGACAACATGTTTAGTGGGGCAGATTCCAGGTAGGATGTAGAATTGCAACGGCATACCCAACCCAAGCGGCGATTCGCGGGACGCAATGCCCACCATACTGTATCTTGCGGAACGTCTCCGATTGGCATCCCCTTGTACTTTCCCCAGGGAAAAGGGAAGTCGCTGGGTTCCCGCGTTTCTGCGAGGTGCCGCTCGTATCGATCGTTCGCCCTCTTGAAGAAAATGTACTATTCGAATCCATGCAATTGCGAATGCCATGGTTGAAAGGCGACTACGTGATCAAAGACGCACCCATGGGGAAGAAGAGCGATCAGGGTGAACAGCCCAGTGCCTCAGACTGTCTTCAATCTCGTCCAATCTTCTTCCTTCCGCAGGCCTGAAGGGTACCGGATATTCTCCTGGCGGCCGTGTATCCAGCCAGTCTTCGTATCGTTCATGTGCTTTTGCTATGTCCTTGTACTTTCAGACGGTATGAGTGAATGCTGGATTACACATTATCGACTCGTTATGCTTACCCAATGCATACGTGCACGAGCTGGGTCGACTGCCCAATAGCGAAGTGAGGGAGGGATGGAATCCAGACGACTTCCCAACTCCACATGAACAGTACTGAATGGAATTGGATAGGCGCCTGGCTCCTCCTCAGGCTCTGTGGACGAACGGTTCTGATCGTTCATACGATGGAACAAGAAAGAAAACAGGGGTGAGAAAAATTGTGAGATCATCTGACGCCTTTTATACCCTTCCGGCAATGCAACTGGAAACCGGAACCGGCATTGCAAGATCAAATCGTCTCACCTCGATGGACGTCATCCGAGTCAGTCATCCTGTTGGAGTCACCTACAATGTGGAACTCACGCGTTGTTCAAGATATCAAACTTGAGTAAGCGCTCCCCGAACTACGCTAAGGTGAGATGGTACTTTGTTATTCCGCTTATTGAGAAGACCAGTTGTATTCAATTGGGGGTGACCTGATTGAGCAGGCATGCAGATTCACCCTAATCTCAATGGGGGTGCAGGAGGATTATTGCGAAAGTTGTACCCGTTGAGTCGTAGCTCAAGTTGACCACAAACCATCCCGCCAGCAACACTTCTCGTGACGCCGTATTGTCGCGACCGTGACTCGGACCACGCATCCCCTTGTTGTTTCACCCCGATCCGCCATGTGATTATTTAGTCTGACTCGCCTCCTATCCCTTCCTTTGACTTGTCCTCTTCTCTTATTCATCGCATTTTGTACGCGGCTTAGGCCGAATCTACTTACTTCTCGACACAGCTCGTACTCGATTAAGATTTCACGACAGTTCCCCGGGCCCAGGCATGATTCGTGCTGCTCTCGCTTTCATTGTGGTGGCAACCTTAGCCAACGCCTTCGGGTCCACCTTTTCTACTAATACGCAAATGGTCCTCTATCAGGCCACCAATCCAACAGAAGAGACGTGCCTGAGAATTGAGAAATCCGTTTCCAACGCATCGCAAGTCTATTATCCCAGTTCGTTCTATGTATTCCCCTTGTGTTTCGAGCTCACGTTCAAGCACGATGCCTATTGCAGTGACAAAGAAATATACAGAAGACATTCATCACTGGGCGAAATCGAGCACCCAGTTCCCTGAGTGCTCGTTCGAGCCTGGTACACCCGGTGATGTTGGAATCGCGGTGAGCATGCCTTATCACATTTACATCGTTTTATTCATCGAAGATGGTGCATCCAGTTACAAATTCTTGGCGAAACGAAAACCCCCTTCGCAGTTGGTATTAGTTCACTCTGAAACTTAAAGCCGTTTACGTATCCCTACAGGTCAAGGGTGGTGGTCACATTGGTAACCCCGGGTTTTCCTCCACTCCAGGGGTCCAGATAGCGATGTCTAGGTTCTGCAATGTTGACTATGATCCCACGACACAAACAGTCACCTTAGGAGCGGGCCAGATTTGGGATGACGTCTACGCGGAACTAGAGCGGCATGGAGTGAATGTCGTTGGCGGACGAGTGTCCGGTGTCGGTGTTGCTGGATTCATTCTCGGAGGAGGTATGTTCAACGACATGTGCGACTGAAAGATGCGTAAATGATGTTGACAGGTTATTCCTGGCTTACGAACCAGTATGGTCTGACCATCGACACTGTACAAGCATATGAGCTGGTCCTGCCCAACGGAACAGTCACCGATGTCACTGAGACCTCGAGCCCTGATTTGTTCTTTGCTCTCAAAGTGAGTATGCGATTCACCGAAGACATCGTGACCTCATTGATCTCTTTGTAGGGTGGCCTGAATAACTTTGTACGTTGAAGTGTTCTGCCTATGACTCGCTGTCAATCGTTTTCCAGGGCATCGTAACCAAGTTTAGATTGAAGGCGTTCTCGCAGACGCAAGTTTGGGTATGCATAAAGCCGTATGCATCTATCTGGATGACTAATTCAACGTAAAAGGGGGGTCGTATTGACTACAATGGAGATTCGAAAGATGTCTTAGCCAAGATCAACCAAGCAACAGTGAATTTTGCAAGAAATAACAAGGATCCGAAGGCCGCAGTGATTACAACATATAATGCTGCCCGCCTCCCGTTGCGTTGGGTAAGTCCTTTTACTCTGTAAAATCCGACTGAACATATTTGCTCCCCTGATGTTGCATGTAGCGGCATCTCCCGGTCGTGCTTCTCTTCTACAATGCGCCGACACCACCTGTCGGGGTCTTTGACGAATTTCTATCGATTCGCCGGCTCCGTAAAGATATCGGGACGCAATCCTTCTCCTCCTTCGTGCAGTCTTTAACTGTTGGACTTCCCCCAACACGGTAAGTGCATCTCTTCCCGATTGCAAGACAGATTTAAGTGCATCAACAGAGTCATCTTTAATTCGATTTCAGTGACGGACTACTCAGTCCCTCTGCTTGAGTTGATCGCCAACGAGATCGACGTAAGCGGGATACTTCGTTCCTCGTATGATCCGCTGAATAATTCACTCTAGCAACTGACAAAAACTTTTGCAAAATCTGCGTGTTTCATCGGTTACGATCCACAGTTCTTTCTCCCCACTCTCCTCACACACGGTACTCCATCGGCCTACCCGCCTGATCGCACGCACGGCTTCTTCCCGGTCGCCATATACTTTGCATGGCCTTCTCCGGAGTTTGACCAAGTCGCTTACAATGCGATACGGGAGAGCGCACAGAAGCTCCAAGTGTATGCCATCGAACAAGGCCTGAGCGACCCTAACCCAATCGTCTATCCCAACTATGCTATTTTCGATACCCCATTTATCAAGATGTACGGTGCGAACGTAGCGAGACTTCAGGCGATCAAAGAGAAGGTAGACCCGGAGAACGTGATGGGCCTTGCTGGCGGTTTCAAGTTCTGATTTGATTCAACACCCTATTCTGCCTTGCTATGCTTCTCTTCTTGACCGAGGAATGGTTCGATGTAAGATAAGTAGAAGGAAAAGAATAACAACTTCAAATGGTCTGTATCACAAAGATCCTGTAACAAGGTTTTCGTCCAGATATTTTTGCTTTCTCGGTCAACGTCACATACCAATTATCCTTGATCTTTGTCGAGAGTTCAAGCGTTCAACATTGGGTGACCACTGACCACCACTACTTACTAGGGGTACTATTGAGAAGAGACACTTCAAGTGTTCCCACGCACATGACATTACACGCATGCTGAACCCCTTGCGAAGGTCTCCCTCGCTCGCTCGTCAACTGCACATTCCATCTCTACCGCTCAAGCAGCAACAAAAATCAGAGCTTCGGCCCGAAAATGAACAGTCTAAACAGCCCAAAGTGCAGGCGAGCACGAGGAAAAGAAAGATGGATAGAGATACAAATGCCATCCAAGGTCCGCATGGTATGCCTCACATATACACCAACACCTGGCTGACTGACATGTCCCATTGAAACGCAGTAAAGCGCAACGAGCTAGGCGTGCAAATGCTCTCACGCCAGCTGCATGCCCAACTATTCAAACATACCGCCTTTCCCCCGCCAGATCCTTCATTCGTCCAAATTGCATGCGACCACCTTCGCATGCACGGTCTCGACCCAAAGCAGGGCTCCGTCCTTCCTGATACAGGGTTCATCCTACCCCTACTCCAAGGCGCCGACATCGACGAGCACTTTTACCGCATTGGTCAGCAATGTGCGCAACCCTGGCTATCCCTCGCCAAGCAACTCGCGCAAGACACGTTGCCCCCCAAACCCGAGTTTTTTGACATCCAGTCGGGCTGGACCAAATATTACTACCTCCCAGACGGGTCAAGTTACAGCGAACACGTCGCGTACCCAGAACATGACGGCCAACCTGAGCAAATGCTCGTGTTCGACGTTGAAACGATGCCACCTCACCACCCATACGCCGTACTCGCTTGCGCTGCGTCCAAGCACGCATGGTATGTCTGGATATCGCCGTGGTTGCTTGGCGAGATAGAGGAGGTGCAGCATTTGATACCGTTCGGTGACCCCGAGTTGCCGCGTATTCTCGTCGGACACAATGTCTCTTATGATCGGCAGCGCATCCGCGAGGAGTATAGTCTTGGGGGCTCACAGACGCGGTTTATGGACACGATGTCGCTTCACGTCGCCGTCAATGGGATCTCGTCGCATCAGCGACCGGCGTGGATGAAACACCGCAAGGCGAAAGCCGCGCGTCTCGAACAACGCGCCGAGGCTGTTGAGGCAGCGCTCGAAATCATGCACGATGCCGACTCGCAAGCAGAATCCGAAGTTGATGCTGCACGACGTGCGCAACTCCGTCGTCTGCGTGCCGAGATCGAGGAAAGTCTGCCTCAGCTCCAGGAAGACGACGCGGACGCGACCGACGCACAGCGACGCTGGGAAGATCTCACTTCTGCCAACTCCCTGGCGGACGTTGCAAAGCTTTATTGCAATATCGATCTGGACAAGGAGATCCGTGAGGATTTTATGGCGTCTTCGAGAGAGACGATTCTCTCTGACATCCAAGATTACGTTGCGTACTGCGCTGCCGACGTCTACGTTACGCATCAGGTCTTCACGCAGGTCCTTCCAGCGTTCCTTGAACGGTGTCCAAGTCCAGTATCATTTGCTGGTATCCTTACCATGGGCACAAGTTTTCTGACGGTTAACGAATCCTGGGAGGAGTACCTGCGTAACGCGGAAAATACGTATCACCAGTTAGAAGGCAAGGTCAAGGAACACCTCGTCGAACTCGCAGAAGAAGCCAAGAACCTGGTGGAAAGTGGCTCTTGGAGGGACAGTCCTTGGCTCTCTCAGCTCGACTGGACCCCTAAAGTCGCAAAGAAATCCAGAGGTGTATACGACGATGATGTACGTTGTTCCTACGCGTTTGGGTTCTCAACGTTGATCACTGCAGTGTCCGAAGTCTACTTCACAAGACAAGGCGGCTGTGGACAAGCAGCCAGCGTGGCTACGCGACCTCCTCAAGGATGGTGTCTTTAGCGCCGGCAGCGTCAACCGCATTCTCCCGATTCTTCTTAGATTGTCCTTTGACGGTTATCCCCTACGATACACCACGGAGGAAAAGTGGCATTTCATCCGCGACGGTGAGGTCGTACAACTTCCGAGTGGGAGCACAAGAAAAATTTTGACGATTCTCGGGCCGACTCATGGTGTTCCATACCTCAAGGAGGGCCGACTAACCGCGTCAGACGTGTCTTTAGCTCTGGCTGTTGCCAACGGAGAACGCACACCACAGCTTGAAGCCCGCATCATCGACCTAGCAAAGTCTCTTGCAGCTGAGGTGAAATACGACCAAGACCCTTGGCTACGACAACTAAATTGGAGAGCTGTCCTCGCCACTCCCCGCACAAAGTTGTCCCACATCCTTACCCCAAAAATTGCCAAGCCGCAAATCACCTGGCCAAAGTGGTATTGGGATCTCGCAAGACCCAAAAAAGATCTTCCGCCCGGGACCCTCGACATCACCGTACGAAACCGCATCTCCCCAATTCTCCTCCGCCTGTCCTGGATGGATCACCCTCTTTTTTACTCCAGGGAGCATGGGTGGACGTTTAGGGTCCCGAGCACTGTCGAATTCACTACGCGTGCAAAGCCACTCGTATTCTCTGATCCCGTTGACCATGCGCTGTGCGAGATGACACGCGGGGAGGGTAAACATCGTTTCCTCTTCTACAAGCTCCCACACAAGGACGGCGAAAGTGCTAACGTTGGCAGTCCACTCTCCAAAACGTTCATGAAGTATGCCCAAGACGGAACGTTGACGAGCCCCGGGGACGACGCCCAGGATGCGCTGGACATGAACGCCCAATGCAGTTACTGGATCAGTTCGCGCGATCGGGTACTGAATCAGATGGTCGTCTGGCAGAACGAGCAGATCGATATGCAGTTTGCGCCGTCGGAGCATAAGTGGGGTATGATCATCCCGCAGGTGATCACGATGGGCACAGTAACGCGTCGTGCAATCGAGAAGACGTGGCTGACGGCGAGCAATGCAAAAAAGAACCGTGTAGGATCTGAGCTGAAGGCAATGGTTCGTGCGCCACCTGGGTACGCCATCGTTGGGGCAGACGTTGACTCGGAGGAACTCTGGATATCAAGTTGCATGGGAGATGCACAGTTTGGTCTGCATGGAGCCACTGCGATCGGTTGGATGACGCTGGAGGGGACCAAGGCCGTAGGGACGGACTTGCACTCCAAGACGGCGAGCATCTTAGGGATTTCACGTGACCAGGCAAAAGTGTTCAATTATTCACGCATCTACGGGGCGGGAATGAAACACGCTGTGCTACTACTTCTACAGTCAAACGCAGCAATGCAACCTGAGGAAGCAAAGAAGTTGGCCGAAAACTTGTACGCGTCGACCAAGGGCAAGAACACCCATCGACCGGACCTCTTTGGCCGCAAGTTTTGGTTCGGCGGGACGGAAAGCTTTGTTTTTAACAAGTTAGAGGAGATCGCATTGTCGGATCGACCTCAGACACCTGCGTTGGGGTGTGGGATCACAGCAGCGCTTTCCAAGGACAACTTGCCCGCCGAGTTTGGGGCGGACTACATGACGTCGCGGATCAACTGGGTGGTCCAATCGTCCGGGGTGGACTATCTCCACCTCTTGCTCGTCGCCATGGACCATCTCATGCGGACGTACGACATAAAAGCGCGTTTCCTTCTTTCGGTCCACGACGAACTACGGTACCTCGTTGCCGAGGAGGACAAGTACCGCGCCGTACTGGCATTGCAGATTGCCAACTTGTGGACACGGTGTTTATTCGCTTTCAAGCTCGGCATGGACGATCTGCCCCAGGGCGTGGCGTTCTTTTCGGCCGTGGACGTAGATCAGGTGTTGAGGAAGGAGGTGGACATGACGTGCGAGACGCCATCACATCCATGGGCGATTCCGCCAGGGGAGAGTTTGGATATCGTGGAGGCGCTGGAGCGGACGAGTGGGTCGTTGTGGCGGGATGCTCGCCCTATGGATGCGAGTGAGATTGCAGCTGAAGTGGAAGGCGCTGAAGAGATGGGGGGATATCAACGACCCGATTGTTTGGTGCATCGGGCGAAAAGCGCCGGGTTTTTACGGGCCCAGGCAACGGACGAGTTTGCGGAAGTCAAACATCTCGCGAAGCAATCGCATGGACCACGGAGGACGACGAGTTCGGGGGGAGTAGGGAAGGGCAAGCGACAAGGTCGGACGCGAGGGACCGGGAGTGTGGATGTAGACAGGGACGTATGGATGGCCATGCAGGAAGTGATGAACAGCAGGGCTTGATTGAGCCCCGTGAGTGGCTGGATCCGTGAGGTCGTAAGATTCATTGTAATCGATTAATTTTACGGCGGATTGGGTTGGTGACTTGGTAGCAATTTGGTACAAATCAACCCACGTGACTATGACGCGCGAAGTTGTAGTAATGGAATGATTTGATGACTCTGTCCATAAAAACATTCCAATACATCACACCCCTACAACTAGAATCTGCACTCCGTGGTTGCAAAGCAACCGCGCGCTATTTGACTCCCCTCACGCTCTTTTTGAACGCAGCCATGGTCTCCTTCACGGTTTCCAATATTATCGCGATGTCGATCATCGTCTACCTCTGTCTCGTCACGCCGAGCGTGTCAGGAACAGTGGGTCAGGGCCCAGCTGGTCTGTCTAGAGACCGTACCGATGCATCCAAGCCCACGAAACCCGCTGGGTTGCCCAGACCCACACACGTCAACCGTTACAACACGTCCACGAGCGCGCCAAGAGCGACAGCGGTACGGCGTGACAAGAACAGCAACAAGAAGGGAAACACGCAGAGGGATGCACCTCTCCGGGGAAACATGATCAAATCGAGGGCCGGAGAGGGAAAGCCACTGGCGCGGTCTCGGGCGGCCACGCCCACCAAGCGGCGACGTCAGAACGAACAGCCCACACCAGAACCGACAGGGGACGCGTCTCCCTCGACGACGGTGTACGTCTCCGGCCCACATGCGTTCGCGCTGTTGCTGCCTCGGAATTCAGGTGGTGAGTACCCCATATACTTCTTTCTGCACGCTGTGGTTCATTTCTTTGTTCGCAGAGATGGTGTCCGGGGCAGAGGAAGATGGTATTGCGTATTGCACGGATGGAAGCGGGTGCGGAAACCCTTTTCCAAACGGGTTTATCACAGGGGCTGCGTACTCGGCAGCAGCGGATGGATCATACGTGCAGGTGGGTAAAATAACTGCCCGCATGAGCGGAGTTGGTGAACCTCTGTTGCTTACCTCAGATCACGGGTTGCATGGACGCCAGCAAGTTCCCGTTCGCGGACAATGATGATGGCGGACAGTTTGACGTCCGGTACCCCAACGGTGCGCAGTGCACATTTGGAGGCTACGGGGCAAGCTTCATCGAACAGTGAGCGGTTTGTCACTGCCCATGTCATATTGTTGACTGACCACATCGTCGTGCATCCGTGTTCTCAACAAAAAGGGTGGAGCCGTCTGCAAATCGGTTTTGTCTACGATGCTGCAAGAGCGCGGATGATCAGCAAAATTGTAATTCGCATCAAGATCGCGCTGGCTGTCCAGTGGCGGTCCCAGGTACCTACACATTTGGGGAGGTCGGTTGTTCCTAGTTAGTTTTGTACACCAGATCGAAATCCAACTTGGCCACGCTGGACCATGGCCGATACATGATATCTCTACGGGTCGAAGGGGTGAAGGCCACCGTTCGTGGCGCCGGTCTTGCTCGAAACCTAAGTTTCACTTGTGACCATTCACCCACTGTGAGTCGCTAGGCCTTGCCTGTGGAACGACGGTTTAAGTATACCTAGTACAGAGGATGAAGAAGTTCAATGACAGCTCATCGATACGGACATTGGATACGTTCCCGTCTTTGTAACCATTGTCAACACTCGTAGTATACAGTATGTCTACACTTACTATCGTCTGTTACATTAGAGCTAAACCTACTTTGCATTGTCAAAGTTTCTCGTAGGACCCTGCGGAGACTCCGGAGTCGCATATTCTACAGTTACTTCGCCTAATCGTACTCTTTATTCTGTACACCCGGCATTCGCGCCATTACTCCATACGTCAAGCTGGATTGTCAACAGTGCCCTGCTCGGATGCAAAAACTGCTGTGTTTCCCGTCCTTGTTTCCGTGTCCTTGCAACGATATACTATCCTTTGCAGGATCGGCTCTTCGCCCATGTACCACAGTATCGCGACCACACATGGAACCATTGCCCCAGCATTAACGTAACATATGACCGCCCATCCGACTGGTGAGTGGTCGTAAATCTAAACAGGATAAATCAGTCATTGGACGGCAAGTCGCAAGAGGATCATGCCTGTCCACCAAGGATCGATCCCACTAATAACCGTGAATGCATTTCAGCAACTGCAGTGATCCCAAAGCTTGAGAGTCTGAAGTACTGACCAGTGCTTCCCAGTCCATAGACCATGTTGAATACCCCATACATGTGCGCATCTAGATGTCCACAAGCCATAAAGTCAAAAGGTGCGAGGCAGAAGCAAGGCTTTCGAATAGAAGAGACGTACACCCGATCCCGTCCATACCTCGCGTCACGGCCGCAAGTTCAGTCGTAATTGGCGAAAAGACAGCGCCAATGAAGAAATCTTCGTGTTAACGTGAGTTGGGCGTTGGAACGTTAACAGACAGCTTTCGCAGGCCAGGAAACAGACAACTTACTCTCCAGTGCGAAAGAGACGACGAAAAACGCAAGCGAAAACTGTTTCGTCAAAGCCCCCCACCACGGGATGCTCGCTATCAAGACGGAAGCAGCGACCCATTCTGGGCCGATTTTATCGGAGAGGTAGCCTGCGACGAGCGAAGCTGGTAATGTGCAGAAACATGGTCGTTATGAAGGTTTACTAATGATCAGCGGATACTTACATATTATTGTCGGAACAATTGCAGCGATAAACACCAACCCCACTTTTGTGGAGTCGAGCCCCCATACCTCTTGCGTGTGCAGAGGGATGGTAACGTCCGAGGCCGCGAAGGTGGTTCTAATATATTCGTGAAATGTACGTGTCGGCTTGACTGAAGACGGCAACCATGATGGGAAGGAAGACGAAAATGGACTTACGCGGCGAAGAAAACGACCAAAAGTACTGCAAATGGACGAGGTGAGGTCGTGAGGCGCCAAAAGACTAGGAGGATAGGTGCGTCCCCTATTTTTCTACGAAGTTGGTTGGTCCCAGTCGTAGGGTTGTCGTCCAGTGTAGGTGGATTCGGAAGCCTTGATTCCTCAGCGGCGGTAAGGGTCTGGTTTCGAGGTCGTTCTTCCGAAGTGACAGCTTTTTCGGCCAAATGATCTGCTTCATTCCCGTGGGATTGATCCTGCACCTGATGCGACGAGCCCTCCACGAGAAGTACTAGCCCCACCAAACCCAGCGCAGTGGAGATCATCCCGAATACGAATGGGGCACGATAACCCCAGCGCGCGTACAGAGCACCACCGATGGGAGGTCCAAGTAGAGCTCTACGTGAACAGGATGAGCGCGTTGAGGACGAGTAAAAGAGTAAATACACCCTAGAGGCACGCCCGCCATGACGATACCCATCTGAGCTAAAAGTGGGTCAACTGATTGTACTCGAATTTAGCGAGGATAGATGTAACTTACATCCAATGTCCTTTTCTGGCGTTGTATCACATCTGCAAACCCAATGTGTCAGTGTTGACAAACGGACAAGTCCACTAGCGTCACGCGGGGCTCACATCAACGCTAAACCGGCTATCGACCCGACTGATGAGCTGACCCCTTGGAAAAGCCTCCCGATACACATAATCGCGAAGGAGCGTGCCTCCATGAGGACAAGCTGCGAAACAAGCAGACATAAGAGCCCTCCAATCATTATAGAACGACGAGAGCGGAAATGCTCCGAGAGGCTTGCTATCAGGGGAGCCGCTGAAGGGAAAGTCAAGGTCAGAATCTTACTAGCGTGAGACTTGAATGGGAAGGAGTTACTCAGCACAACAGCACCTGACTGATGGGTGTCCGATAAGACTTCATGATCGCACAAGGAAGAGTGCAGACGAGGACCAGACTACTTACAAATATGAAGAACAACCACCCATTCAGCGCAGACACATTGCTATATTTGAGATGCTCAAGTCTGAAGGGAAACACGGACAATACAAGAGTGTAGTTGAGCATGTCGACGAAAAGCCCTATAAGTAGTTCCGCGCAATTCGGTCAGTAAGTCCGTCAAAGGGAGGGGGGAAATCAGCTAGATTCACCTAGTGCCACAACTAACCACAGCAAGCAGCAGGAGAAGAAATCGTAGTGGAGTGAGCATTATCGACAGCACCAACCCAAGCAACATTGGGTGTGGAACTCACCAGATGTGACAAACGGTACCGAAGCACGCTGTCGGGCGAAGAACAGCGAACGGGTCGCATGGAGGAGGCATGTATTCGCCATGGGTGAATCAACCAATTGTTGGCATACAACGGCGCACCCAACTCTGGGTCTGAAGCTTTGAAGCCCCGCGCGCCAAGTCTCCTTGGTCGCTAAGAATAGTAAAGCCATGCGGACGCATGGATGCAATTTCAAAAACTGATGTGATACAAGAATGCGCGATGTTTTCGCCGCAGGATGACACTGCATTAGTGACAAGGGGTGGGCGTGATTAATGTTTTTAAAGCCTTCTTAACAATTGTCAATGAGATTCAGGAGGGTTCAGATGTTCCACTGACCTGTAAGTGAACTGACATTCCATGAGGCTCGGTTTCACTGAGCAGTCTTACGACCGCCGCGAGTTGGCGGCACCTGTAATTACCCGGGTGAGGCCCTGAAACCTTGACCTGTTATCACCGCATTCCCCGGTTTCTCGGTCAATGCCTGTTAGAATACCCCAAGATGGCCCGATATCAATCATATTTGATGGGACACCGTCTCTGACACACTCCCTCTCATGTTGCGTACCTGTTTCAAGGATTCTTCGGGCGACTTCATACCCAACAGTGGTTTATCCTATTCTCATACAGGCTAGAGTCCAAGCGATACACGGGATGCATGAAAACAAATGTAACGCAGCAAAAAGACGAACCTTGGCGAATCGCATTTTAGACTTTTCGCAAGCTTAGGTGGAGAACTTGCCGTTTGCTGTAACCGTGCCGTCGGAGCAGTCAGTGACTTTCTTCGCAGTCCGTACGCGCATCTTCTGAGTAAGAGAGGTAAAGATCCTAGTCACATTCGGGCCAAGGCATGACATTGAATGCAGTTGTGTTGCCGCATGGTGGAAGTCAAGTCACGAGGTTTCCCTCCGAAGACATCAAATTAGGCGAGATCGTTTTGTCCTGCCCCCTATCGAGTTCGCTTCGACGGACTCCTTCGATCAACTAGTTTACACCTTACATATGGTCTATACCATTTCCTGTGACCCCACGACTATGCTCGTTTCCTCGGGACAATTCATTGCACCCGCGCACGGGCCTTGTATGACAAGTTGTACCAATACATAAACTCTCTCGTGGAGAATCCATCTTGAAAAACCATTCAACGCACATCTGTCGTCTGGCACTGGCGCCTCAAAGGGCCAGAGCGTCTGATCCAGTGGAGAAGAGTCGCAAGTTGTGTCCACCATACATGCGTCTCACAAAAACAGCCAGATTTGCTTCCAACTGAAGACTAAGGTAAGTTTCGCTATTCGCGGATTCCCTATGGACCTATGCATATGGTGCTAATGCTCCAGCAAGGACGTCAATCAGGACACGTTAGTTCCCTCACCTGTCGTTTGCCGTCAACCTGCTCTGAAAGACAGCAGCCAGTCGCTGATTGACGACACTTGAGACCCGCCTCGAGCATAGCTCCGCTCCCTTATCAGACATCCTACGACTCACTACGACCCTCGCGACACCACTTCATGACCCGACCATGGCTCTGACGTGTTCCATGGCTCACTTCGGTGGAGCTCAAGGACTTTTTCAAAGGTCGCGGACACGAATTTACTTCATCCATGAAATTGATATTCCATCCAGGCTTCATCGCTGCGAACTTCGGTCACGGCCGATCCAGCTCACCTATCTGTTTGACGTGACCTTCCCACTCAAGGCATGCGCAGTGTGACCTCAAACAGAAGGTACTATGAGGCGGAGAGAATAAAAATGAGCAATCCTTCCTGTGTATTTCTTCAGAGACCAACTTCTCTTCTTTGGTGACCCTACACCAGCTCTGAGTTTCCAGCATTGCAGACGAGGTCCGTGCACGCTGCAGACATGTGTCACCTTATTGGGGGAGATCGCGACGTCGGCATTGGACAACCTCCCTCCCACTCACCCGACGAGTCACACATCAAGTATATAACTTGTCGTTTGTCATGGATGTCGTGTCTTCCATAAGATTACAGGCAAGTCCATTCGTCAGTACATAAGTGATAACTAGAGCGAACCATCGTGATAATTATACATTCGTGAGTCCCGGTGTCTACCATGAACAGCACCGACGAGCCATATGCGTCAGACGCTGCATTTTTGTAGATGAATTCCCATAACAAAAAAGGCGAATCTGAAACAACCCAAACAAAAGAAAAAGATATGTGAATGCTAAAGGAACGTGTGCGTGGCAGGCAAAAGCGTTTTCGATCAAGGTTTTCCGAAGATGAGCTTGCCGGTGCTGTGGCCGTTATTGTGCTTCTCCACCTCGACACCGACCAGCCTCGTTTTGCCATGCAGCCAGTCTATACGACGGACGCCGCCCTCCCAACCGCCGCCCATCTTGGTGCACCGCTTTTCGTACGCGCGAGTAACCTTGCGCTGGGCGCGGCTGCCGTGGCCAAGCGCTTCCCACTCCTGCGGAGTCACCCGCGTCAGGAGGGTCGTATGGAGAGAATAAAGGAGGTCCAAGTTGGTGATGCTCGATGACCGGCTGGACTTGGACGATCCAGCGACGTAGAACCCAGCACCACTCGGAGATGAGGTGGAAGGACCGACGATGACCGGCCATGGAAACTTGTCAGAACGGAGTACCAGACGCGACGCTGCCGGTGTCGGCGGGTCAGTGGCTGGCTGCGAAAGTGTATGTGCAGGGACGGCTGTATGTGTCGTACGGTCAAGGACAGTACGCGAGGAAGGTGTATACGTAATGTCATATGAAATGGGCGCGCTATGCAACCGCGTGGAGGCGAATAGTGGATGCATGTGTAACGAGGTTGGGTGGTGCGGTATTTTGGGTTCTGCGCTGCCTGCGTCTGATGGGATGGGTGGATCAGTCAACGTAGGCGAATCTCTGAGTAGGAGATGACGTACGAGAATACATGGATCCCGTGACTGAAGACACGCTGCCTTGCCAAGCTGGATTATGTCTCAACGACGGTCGCCGCTCATATCGCACATGATGCGAGGAGCTGCCAACGGATGATCCAGGAGGGGCGGATCCAGGAAGCAGCGACGAGCTGGAATTGGTTCGAGACGAGGCCCCAAATGATACGGAGGGTGTCATGGAAGGAGTGTGCGGCATGGCATAATGTGCGACTTTGTCCACGGAATGCCAGTCAGTACAAAGACCAATGTATATGTAAACACGTACGATGCTCAGACGACTTGTAACTGGCACGCCGGTACAAAGGCACCCGTTCAACCTTTGACGACGACGTCCCATTGACATATCTCATTTCGCCGGAAGAACTAGCCGCTTGTCCGGTCGCGTCAAAGGCGTTGTAGCGCAATGGCGAGGGATTGGTGGTGCGAGCAGAGTAGCTGTTGCTACGCTTGGTCTTCAAGCGCGGTGGGGAGGTGGGTCCACCAGAAGTTGTACCTGCAGTCGCGTAGATATAGTTGGGCGTTGGCTGGGAGCGAGAGCGCCAGTGAGACTTGGAAGAGTGTTCGCGCGAAGGAGAGCTGTCACGAGAGTGTCCGCCAAAGATGTAGCGCAAGTAGGAAGTCATGATATTTTCGTTGAGTGGGTCGTGAACACGTCGTCTACCGTCAAAGAGAGCCTGAATCCACTGAGTGGAAGATGGATAGGCCCATTGAGCTGTTGGTGTTCAGCTATTTATATACGCGATAGGGAAGTTTCAGGGTCTATGATGAACATTACTCCAAGTTCTAGACGTGTTCCAAAGCGATGAATTGAAGTAAGAGAACCCCCAGAAAAAAACGGCGGGAGGCTCTGCCCTCGTGCCGGATGGTTAGGAGGGTCTCTTGCCGAAAATGCGGCGACGTGGACAAGATTGGAGAGATCTCTGGGTGGCAACATTTGGAAGCAAGACCAATTATCACGTCTTCGATTTGTCCGGAATGTCCGCGCGGTCGATAAGCGTGCACAGTCATGCGACTGGCGGGGCTAGATACCAGGAGAGAGGTGGTTCTGGGGGACAGCTGAGGTAAACGCGAAGCGGGTTTTCCACGGGATGTGGCGGGTGATTGAATCGGCGTTTTGTGTTTAGTTTACAAGTCTGCCTTGAGGCTTATGTTGAGTTTGGTCATCACCCACAGGCGCTTCCCGAAGGCACATGGTGACTGCATGTTCGCCATTTACGGCCATGGCGCGTACGACGCGGCCGACCTGTTGGCGTACTCCATCGCTTGGCCAGCGCAGTCCCTATGTTTTACATTTAACCAGGTTAGTCCCCCAAACGTGACTGGGCACGCTCGCCTCGTGGATGTTGAGTCAAATTTGAGTCACAACACTTTTCAATCTTCAGGCAGAACTGTCTTTGCATGGGGACAAAAATATGGATGATGACCACAAGCCAACCTCGTCGGGCGACGGAAAACCGGTGACCAGCCAAACGGTGTCGGGAGGAAGCGAAATGATCGAACCCGTGTCAAGTTCGAGTTGGAATTATTCACTGCGATTCTGATCTAGAACGCTCCATTACATTGGCGCAATAGGTCACCCGAAAAGAAAGATAACGATAACCAAGTAGGCTGTTGGCGACCAGGAGGCAAGAAGTCATTAAACGGGCTAACCGAAATGAAGAATGAAAGTTGCTCTCCTGGTCGATCGCTGATCGTACCCTTTCCAAAGTTCGTAATCACGCGAGATGGAAGTGTTCCAAAGAATATCGCTGAGAGGCCAGTTGGACCTCCATTCTTAATTCATCTGTCCTGTGGCTAGCGCTATAACGAATACGCGCCACCGGTGAGAGGCAGGACCGACTTTGAAGTTGGGTGGGTGGCTGTCTCGTTGCCCACGGAGGTTGGACTACGCAGCGCTCTGAACGTATCAAACTCTATACCAGAACAGATGTATCTGAGGGATGTGGTAAGAGAATTGCTCTTGCCAGGCGGGGGCAATGTACACTTCGTGCTGGACAGGTTGTCGAGAAGGACGGGAGAAAGCGACTCGGGTCACTAGCGTCGTCTGACCCGGTCCTGGAGGAATGAAATACCCCGGATGTCGTTCAGATGGAATTCAGCAGCGGCTTCACGGCGTAGAATACATCGATTTTCGCGAACCTGGTATGGGGGAAGGAACGGGCCGAGTGTTGCTAGGGGCAACTTGTTTGGTCCCTGACCCAAACAAAGGACAAACCGAACTTACAATCGACGCTAACCATGAGCTTGCCATTCGGAAAAATCTTGAAGAAGCTGAAGCCCCATATTGGCTATTCGCAAGCAGGCCCGTCACCAGATCTAGGTGATACCGGCATTGACGAACAAGTCTACCGTTATCGGAAGCAAAGGGGTGTAAACCTCGGTAAGGAGTCGGTGTTCACCCATTGAACTCGATCACCGAGCGGACAGGATGTTGGTTCGTCTTGGAGCGGTGGATTGCAGACGCACCGTTCGCGCAGGCAGTACCACCTGGCCAGAGCGACTTGGACGTCGCCAAGGGCCCGCACGCAAAGGAAGTCCTGGAGCGCCATTGGGATACATGGATCACCAATAGAGATTTCGAGTGGCTTGCCGCCAGGGGCATAAACGCCGTGCGGGTCCCAGTACGCCCTGTCCTCCCACACGGTGATACCCTCCGCTTGACCACACATACAGATTGGCTATTATCATCTATGCGGTCTTGATCGTTCCTTGTTGTCAGGAACGGATTTCCACGGTCTTGACAGCGTATTTGAGGGTGCTTGGGCCCGAATCGTGCGAGCTGTCGAGATCGCCCAGTTCTATGGCATCGGTGTCCTATTCGGTCTGTGATTCTCTCCTCCCCCTTCGGACTTCTTAACATGACCTACAGACTTGCATGCTGCTCCCGGGAAGCAGAATCAGGATTCTCACTCGGGAACCTCTTCTTCCACAGTTCTATTTACCACTCGATCCAATCTGGAACTCACCGTCCGAGTTCTTCGCACTTTGCTGTCTGCCGTGCGGTCGCTGCATTCGGAGCATCATCCCCCGATCAACAATATCATTGGAATCGAGTTACTCAATGAGCCCAAGCCGTCATCACATTCCACGTTGAAAGACTGGTATGGAAAAGCGATAAAGCAACTACGCGAAATCGATCCGGGATTACCCATTTACATCTCCGACTGCTGGATGTCTGACGATTACGCCTACTTTGTCAAGTCGCTTCCTGAATCCACGGCACCTGTCTGTCTGGACCACCACCTCTATCGTTGTTTCACGTCAGAGGATATCTCGACGCCAGCCGCACAACATTCCGTTTCGCTGATGGATCCCAACGCGCCGACGCCGCAAACCTTTGCACGCGTCGCGAGTATCCTCGAGGATGCTGGGGGTGGCCTTGTGGTTGGCGAGTGGTCTGGCGCGCTGAATCCCGGTTCGCTGCAGGGTCTCATGGACCAACGAGAAGAACGAGCGCGATATATCGCTGCACAGCTTGCTCTGTTCGAGCAGCACTGCGCAGGATGGTTCTTCTGGACGTACAGGAAGCAATACCATAGCGATCAAGGGTGGTCCTTCAGAGATGCGGTGGAAGCAGGCGTCTTTCCAGACCGTGTCGGCGTGTACGCCAAAAGGGATGCTTCCGTCCACGATCCAGATCGAGTGGCGAGGAAGGCTGCCGCATTGGCCCAGGCTGTGGGTTAGTCCAATTCGTTGGTTCCCTGGTAGCCTTTGTTTCTCAGGATGGCTTTGAAGGCCAACATACTTCCTATTGGACCCAGTACCCTGGACGCCACGAACACTGGCGTTTCAGCAAGGGGTACGAACAAGGTTGGGAGGACGCTTACCAATTTCTCCTACATAGGGTTGCAAACCAGCATGCGGTCTCTGAGCTTGGATTCCAGGGTGCTTGGAAGAAGAGGAGAGTACGTGAGCATGGCGTCGAAAACGGGTATAGCAACAATCTTTGGGAATATGGTAAGGCATGCGGCTTCATCACGGTCTTGCTTTTCGGTTCTCCTCTCCCTTGCGAATCTCTTGCACTCGGTATGGGCTGATATTAACTTTTCTCTTTTTAAGAACATGGTTATGTGCAAGCCATTCGAGGCGCCAACCTGGACTTTCAGGCTGCGTATTGCTAAGCCCTACGATTCTCGCAGTCCAGCTTTCAGCTTTGCGGTGGTGGTGGAAATGCGGAATGGTCGCGTTTTCTGTATCATTCTCTCCCGGCGCTCGAGTCTAGTTGCGGTTGGCACAACTATCTATATCTGGTACCAACTCTTGTAATCTTGCCTGCCTACCGCAATCTAACGTTTGATGGCGCGGATCGCGGATCGCGAATACATTCCATGATGTCCCCTCTCTTTCCGACATGTTACTCAGATCGCTGAACACGCTGCGCTTTGCTTACTCAGCTTGTGTCAAACGACCAGATGCGAGTGGCGCAATGCATCTGCATCAAGGGCCTTCCCATGACGGCGGAAGACAACAATCGAACTTTAGAATAACCGAATGAACCCTTTTTTCCATCCACACTATGTACTGCCTTTGTCACCGGTCGTCACGAACAACGGGTATGATGAATAAAATCCGTTTCAAGGGACACTACGTGAGGGTGCACATATCGTATGGTAAGGGTAGCATATACGTCATACAGCATAATTTACCACTGTTCCTCCGAATCCTCGTCCATCGTACATGGGTATATGGGGAACAGAACCAGATGTTCGTCGTCACATCATAAACGCGGCCCTCACGCGGTGATCAACTTCCAATGGTAGAAGCCATCCTCGTCGTGGGTTCTGATCAACCCTCTGAAGACGTGTTTCTCCAGCAGGTAGTCAACGCGCTTGACGCCTTGGCTCGCCTCTACCTCCGCCGTCGACGGCACGCTGCGGTATCTGCGAGTGTACGCGCGCGCGATCGCGGTCTCCTGAGATACGCTGAGCTTGGCCCAGTCTTGATGGGTGATCTGCCTGTGAAGCGAGGTATGGATCATGTAGAGAACGTCCCCAAGCGTGATCGGGGGCGGCACAGTAGGGCTGGTGTATCCATCATAGTGGAACTCGAGGTCGATCGGCCACCATGGGATGGCATCGTGCGAGATGCGCATCTGTGTGACGGACGGGTACGTCGCGGGCTCGTGGAGCTCGTCGGCAGAGATCACGACCGACTGTCCGTGACCGGCCCAGAGGAGGGGGGAGAAGGTTGGCGAGGCGAGGTCGAAGTAAAAGTCGGTGCGGGGTGCTTCTCCGTTGAGGAGGGGGTGGATTTGGAAGTGGGATGATGGGCTGGCCCAGGGGGAGGTGGGTTCCCATGACCGGAAGCCCCCGCCAAAGGAGCGGCGTCGGGCGTGTCCTGGGGTGGATGGGGCGGCGAGGAATGGACTGGGAGGCAATCCGCCGTGCCAGGATGGTC
Organism: Xanthoconium purpureum; assembly: GCA_038090075.1. Lineage (NCBI taxonomy): Eukaryota > Fungi > Basidiomycota > Agaricomycetes > Boletales > Boletaceae > Xanthoconium > Xanthoconium purpureum. Next base: position 22,332 of record JBBPMA010000120.1, read on the forward strand.
TACGGGCACGGGGAGGAGGGGTCCAGTATGGGTCGTCGAAACGCACACCCTGAGGGGTGGTGGGTCTGAGATACGGGGATGACGGGGGAAATGGGGATGATGGGTAGAGCGTAGAGGGGGGAATGAAAGGTGAGCGTTGTGTGTACGTGCCGTATCCGAGATACGGAGTAGGCTCGAACGTCGAGGGGGTATAGACGTATGGACCAGACATGATGATCGTTGATCGGGATTGTGTTTTGCAAGGTGGAACGCGCGCAAGTATATTATATCTGGAAGACCCTTGGGCGCCTGCGGACACAGCTTTCGATGCCAGCAGACGTCGTCATCTTGTGGTTATCGCACAGCCTGCCCGACGTACCTCACAGCCACAGTGGGGTGGGGCAGTTCACTGCCCAGGGCTCTGGTCAGCTGCCCTCGGCAGTTGGCTTGTGTTTTTTGAAGGGGGGTGGGGAAGCACAGCGTCCACAGTGCCCTCTATGTCATTGGAGGTCAGGTAAACACCAAGCTGCGCGGTGGGACCGAGAATAAAATGACTCACTAGTTTGGCAGTCCACCACTGCGCAGTCAATACTTTTGCTGCAGGTCGCGAAGCGGTGTTGGAGGAAGTGGAGTCTATAGGAGCTGCGATGTTTGTAAGATGATGTACCAGCGCTGACGGTGCTGGTGATTGATGAGCATGGACGCCGACGCCGAGAGAAGTTTTGCGACTGTTTGTCATGAAGTTCCCATGGAATCCCGGCGCTAATCACCTCTACCCTGAAAATTTGCTAGTGTCGGCGCAACAACCCCGTGGGCGGCGTTACCGATGAGTACTATGAAGCAGTCAAGAGGTACAATTGGCATGGGGACTTGGAGACTGGATCAACGTAGTAAGCACATTATTAGGCGTCATTCAAACACTAAGCACCATCCTGGTCCCAAAAGCCAGCCATGACCCCGGTGTGGTTGACCTCTGTGATGATGGTTTTGGCAGCATCACGAGCTCTGCATTGACTGGTATTACGGAGGGACTACACCCCCATCCTTTGTTCAATGAACGGTGTCAAAAGTCTATCCTGCCACGCGTGTTGAATGTTCGTGATGTTTGTCTGTGACTTCATCTTCCCTTCGAATTGAAGCGAGGTGGTCAATGACATCAAAGAAGTTGCAGCATTTGCTCAAATAGACAGGACATCGGCCACGCACACGAATCACGGCATCCTCGTCTGAGCACCTAGTAGTAATACAACACGTCGTGTTGACACCGCGGTAAGCACGTGTTTTTGCTCAATCGATTACCCTCATTCACGAAGGAGGTTGTTTTCAGCTGTAAACCTTCGAGCAGACAAGAACCTCATTCGCGGTTCGTGCCATCGAGGTTACAGCGATTCCATGCTGATGTACTGTTCTAGGTCAAAGGCAGTGGTCACGCCACCAGGGTTTTCGTCAACCATGAAATCACATGCAGCGATGTCGAGGTTCTCCGATAGAGTTTATGATTCTGAGGTAGAAATGGGAGCGGATCCGATATGGGACGACGTTTACGCCGCGCTTGAACCACATGGAGTAACTGTCGTTGGTGGACGAATATCTGGCATAGGTGTTTAGGTGTCGCTGGACTCACATTCGGGGGAGGTGCGTTTGAAGCGCATGTGCGATGAGCAGATGCCTTGACGTGACCATCAGGCTACTCGTAATTTACAAACCGGTTCTGACGACCGACATTACGCTCACCGTTATGCCTAAAGTGTCAGTTATTGATGTCGCTGAGGCATTTGACTTCTGATCTATTCTTTGCATTGAAGGCACGCTGTTTTCTAAACCTTGACCGGGACCTCGCAGCTCTCATTCATCTGCTCCAGGGTTTGATTTGGGTAATTTCGTACGTAAATTGTACTGCCGATTCCACGCTGTTAATCGTGGTTCAGGGCATTGTAACAAGGTTTAAATTGAAGACGTCCCAGCAGACGCAAGTTTGGGCACGCATACTTCCAATCCTGAAACCCATCTATGTAAGTGTTCCCATGATATTAAGGGGCCACGGAGGTCCTAGAGCGGGTCAATCCAGCAACAGAGACCTTTGAGCCGAACAAGGTATACTCACACACCTTCAGTCAGACGAGGCTTTCTAATATTTCCATGACGCGTTGTCACGTTTGTCTGTGTCATTCATACGCACGAGTGCGCGTTGATACGCAGCTGGTTGACTTGTATGTTTCTGACTGGCCAAGCATAGGGCGATCAAAGTGGCTGTGGGCCTAGGAGACATAACGGGTCTGGGCGGCGGTTTCAAGGCATGATCTAGGACGCCGAAAAATGTATTGTGATATTTACGGTCAGTGACATCTATACTGATACCTTGTTGCTCTTTAGACATGGGAATGCTAAGCATACATCCGACGGGCTCGGCGCATAATTTGTGAAGCTCTCATCATTTATGAATCCGTTCGCGACTTCATGGTCATCAATGGTGCGCTCTGTAATTGTGGGCATTTGAATTACAGTAAATGGGCGCGACTTCGTAAACAGGGGAAACCGGATAGGCAGCGGCCATGCCGGGTTTCGAGGAACTTGCTGCTTTCCTATCATAGATCCGTTGGGAATGGTTTAGCCACTTTTCACATCAAACAACCAGACTCTTCTGCCTTTTCCCGATGCGCCAATGGGAAACGGGGCGTCGATTGGGCCTTAACGAACTATATACTAATTAACGGTCGGGCAGAACTACAAAGAGGGGCGACTTGAACATGCATGCTACAGTGGGAATGTATGCGCTCACGTGATCTGGTGCGAACGCCACTATCTGACAGGAATTCTAGTCTGCGCGCTTGCACTTATACGGCGTGTTAGTGTGGACCCGAAGTCGCACAGTACGTGTTCCTGGCCCTTATTTTCACTGTCAACCAGGTGTTTTTCTTTCTTTCTCTGTTTTCCCAAAGAGGTTGCGGGCAGTGCACGGCGTCGCCGCATCAGTCGCAAAGTATGCATTCCGTTTAGCCTCATCCCCAAACGTCTGGCACAGCATAGTTAACGAACTTTATAGCCAAACGCCAACGGGCACACCGGGCCTCTCGAGCATACGGAGGTGCAAGTTCGGTGTAACAGTACAAACAACATTCTTCATTCTTTGTGGACTCCGCAGATGCCGTTCTGGCCACTCCGTTGAGGTATATTCGAGCGCGGCCGAACTCTGACCATATCAAGTTATGGCATAGGCGGCGTAAGTTTATCCCCGACGGTAAACTATATTCCGCGTAGTGCCCTGTGCCCCCAAATGGCATTTAAGACACCTGACGAGCAACACGGGCGGACCCAGCACTCCTTAGCCTCTCTGATGCGTGCTACTCTCTCCTCCATTGCGATGGGAGCCTTGGGCAACGCCTTCATGTCTCCCTTTGCTCTCGATACGCAAACTGTCCTCTACCAGGCCACCCCCTCATGGGGAGAGACCTGTCAGAAGATCGCAGCATCCGTTTCTGCGGCATCAGAAGTCTACCACCACCGTTCGTATTATATTCTCCTTGCGCATTGATTTTCTGCTCATGTGGGATTTTTAACGCAGTATCGAAAAACTACGCAGATGACATCCATCACTGGGCATCGTCAAGTACCCAAACCGCAATGTGCTCATTCGAGCCTGGTGCGCCCGACGATATTGGGATTGCGGTGAGCATGTCCTGTCACGTTCACGTCACTTTAGTCACTGAGGATCGTACCTCCAGCTGCGAATTCTCAGCGAAACACAAACTCCCTTTGGAGTTCGTACCATTTTATTCCTAGAAACAAAGCCGTTAATGTGTCACTGTAGGTCAAGGGTGGCGGTCACACCGGTAACCCAGGGTTTTCGTCGACTCCAGGTGTCCAGATAGCGATGTCAAGGTTCTCCGACGTTGAGTATGATTCCACGGCACAAACAGCTACCATAGGGGCGGGTTTGATCTGGGATGATGTCTACAAGAAGTTAGAACCGCATGGAGTGAATGTCGTCGGGGGACGGGTGTCTGGTGTCGGCGTTGCTGGCTTTACTCTCGGAGGAGGTACGTTCGAACTGTGTATACGACCGAAAGACATTTTAGTGGTTTTGCTAGGTTACTCGTGGCTTACTAGCCAGTATGGTCTGACCATTGACACTGTGCAAGCATTCGAGCTGGTCCTGCCTAACGGAACGGTTTCTAATGTCACTGAGTCATCGGACTCTGATCTGTTCTTTGCTCTGAAAGTACGTGTTTTACTGAACAGATAGTGACCTTATTGATCCCTTCGTAGGGTGGGCTGAATAACTTTGTGCGTTGAGGTATTCTACCTATGACTCGCTGTCAATCGTTTTTTAGGGCATCGTAACCAAGTTTACATTGAAAACGTTCCCACAGACACAAATTTGGGTGCGTGTGGAGCCACTTATGCGCATCCGAATGCCTTAATTCGAAATAAAAGGGGGGTTATATTATCTGTGATCCAGATTCTGAAGGGGTCCTAAACAAGGTCAACCAAGCGACGGCGAATTTCGCAGCAAATAACATGGATCCAAAGGCCGCTGTACTTACAACATATGATGCTGTCAGTCTCGAAATATTTGGCTGGGTGAGTCCTTTGATTTTGTGTGAAATTCAGTTGAACATATTTTCCCGCCTGGTGTAGCTGTATGAACCAGTTGTACTTATTTTCTATGATGCACCCACGAAACCTGATGGGATTTTCGACGAATTTTTATCAATCCCTTCGCTCTTTCAGGATGTCGGGACGCGTTCTTTCTCCTCGTTCGTGCACTCTTTACCCGTTGGATTTACCCCAACACGGTCGGTACATTCCCCCTCGGCTGTGCAGGAGGTCATTAAGTGCGTTAACAGGGCTGTCTTCAATTCAATTTCGGTGACAAGCTACCCGCTCTCCCTCCTTGAGCTGATCGTCAACGAGACCGATGTAAGCGGAATATCTTCATCCCTAGCAATTCGTTGATCATTCCACTCTAGTATTGGACCAAAAATCTCTCAGAATCAGTGTCTTTCATTAGTTATGCTGCACAGCCCTTTCTCCCCACACTCCTCACCCATAATCTTACTCCATCGGCTTACCCGCCTGGCCGCGCGCACGGCTTCTTCCCGATCGACTTGTACTTTGCATGGGACTCTCCGCAGTTTGACCAGGTCGTTTACGATGCGGTACGGGAGAGCGCGCAGAGGCTCCAAGCGCATGCCACCGCTGAGGGTCTGAGCGACGCCAACACGGTCGTGTACCCCAATTATGCTATTTTCGACACACCACTGGCCCAGATGTACGGTGCGAACTTGCCAAGATTACGGGCAATCAAAGAAAGAGTAGACCCAGGGAATGTAATGGGTCTTGCTGGTGGTTTCAAATTCTGATTCTATTCGGTACACTGTATTTAGTATTTGCTATATTTCCTGCATTACGATTAGTTCCCCCTCGAAGTAAAATGGAAAGAAGAAAGAATGGTAAGGGGGTGGATAAGTGAACGAAGTCAAAGGGAGTCACATCCGTGGAAATGAATGTCGCTTTTGCAGAGTCCAGACAAGCGACTTGGAGCTTAGCGTGGCAGTGCCTTATCACTGTCTTACCATTTTTAGTGGTGACCTTCAAGTTGCCACGTACACCCGACTCTAAACAACATTCTAATGCGTGCCACCTCCCTGTGAATTGTACAGTGGTCTGTCGCACTTACCAGGATATTCTTCATACGGTTCACTGAATGATCTTGAACAAGAGTCTTTTGGAGGGCAGACACTGAGGATGAAAAGTTTGGAGAACATTGGCATCTGAATTAGGTGCGAGTGCCAGTGTCTTCATCGAACGTGTTTCAAAAATGTTGGACGGTCTGTCTCACGTTGCATCGCGATCGTCGTCAATGCAAGACACTACGGCCGGGTGGTATCGGGTTCACCATGCGTCTTCAAGAACCTTGGACTTCGGACACTACCGCTGACCCTCACATACCGTGAAAGACTGCGTTCAAGGAGCAGATGAGAACACAATAACAACCAAATGAGACCCTTTTCTACCATACCCATCGGAATTTCTGTTCTATCTTTCGCGCGGTCTATCCTTGCGACCTATGCATGCAACGCAGCGTGGGGATTGAGCTTCTCAACGGGTTGAATATTTACTCCAACTATTTTGAAAGCGGCGTTTCCCATGCGATACCTGCGAAATCGAGTAGACTCATGATGACATTGGCATGTGACATAGTATCCGGACTGCGCTGCAAAATAGCATATCAAACGTCAGGCGAGTGACACGGCAGTTATCCTTCCTCTCGGGTCCAATTGTGTTGATGACCTTGGGCGGCGCAATTGGGCGTACCTGTGTCGGCAACACGCGTAGCATCTCTGGCTCATGGGGCGAGATACGCCAAAAAATTGGCGACTTCTACTTCTGCGCATCAACGGTCTACGATGTTGGTTCGTTTTCGTGCATTTCCCTCATGTTTTGACTTCATGTTTAATTCGCAGCGTGCGCGTTCGGGCCTGGCACAACCGAAGACATTGGTATAGCAGTGAGCATGCCCTTGTATTTTATTTTATTTTCGTTATCCATCAAGGATCGACTAGTTGCCGATCCTCGGTCAAGCAGGAATGTACTTCGCGGTTTGTACCGTTCCATTCTAAGTTATGGCTTTTCCATGGGCGCGCCACTGCTCATGGCGTGTGGCAGGTGGCAGTCGCCCGTGGCTCTTCAAACACTGTTGTAAAGGTTTCTGCATCTCCATCGATGAGATTGCAGCGAATCATCACATGTAACGTTCCGTAACTAAGAAAATTCAGCCGAGTTAAGCGCTTGCTTCAGTTGTTTCACAGATGTGGTGCCCATATATGTTATTAACCAGCTAATAGGTGAGGGAAAGTCGCGTTTTCCTCCTCAGCCTCTCAAGTCCAGGTATGATCCACCCTACTCTCGTTTTCCTTGTCGTGGCGACCTTGGGCGGCAGCGCAAATGGGCGCACCCTTGTTGGCGATACGCGTAGCGTCTCCGACTCCGCGCTCACAACGTGCCAGAGAATTGCATCCTCCGTTTCTTCTGGATCAGAAGTCTACTATCCTGGTTCGTTTTCATGTATTTTCCTTGTGTATTGTGCTCGCATTTAAGCATAATGTTCATCACAGGAACAGTCAACTACCTAGAAGACACTGAGCACTGGGCGACGTCAAGTTCACAAACGTCAACATGCTCGTTCGAACCTGGCACGGTCGAGGATGTTGGTATTGCGGTATGTGCGCTCTATTGCATTCACGTCTCCTTATTCACCAAAATGCGATGCATCTAGTTGCAAATTCTCGGTGAAACACGAACACCGTTCGCGGTTCGTATCCTTCGGCTCCTAGAGTTTCAAGACCATTGAAGTGTTCCAATAGGTCAAGGGTGGTGGTCATGCCACCAATCCGGGGTTTTCGTCGACCGAAGGGGTCCATATAGCGATGTCGAGGTTCTCCGGTATTGTTTACGATCGCGCAGCACAAACAACGACCATAGGAATGGGTCTGATTTGGGATAACGTCTACGCAGCACTTGACCCACATGGAGTAAATGTTGTTGGAGGGCGAGAATCTGGGGTGGGTGTTGCTGGATTTACCCTCGGGGGTGGTAAGTTTGGATAGTGTCTCGATTGAAGACAATTTTAAATGTTATCCACAGGTTACTCGTGGCTGACAAACCAATATGGCTTGACCGTCGATACCGTGCAGACTTTCGAGTTGGTCATGCCTAATGGGACAGCCATTAATGTTACCGAGACGTCGAGTCCTGACCTCTTTTTTGCTCTCAAAGTACGTTGAACTTTCACGATATTATAACCTCATTGATCTCTCTGTAGGGTGGCCAGAATAACTTTGTGCGTGGAATTGTTCTACGACGACCCGCTGTTAATCGCTCTCCAGGGTATCGTAACCAGAAGTACACTGAAAGTGTTCCCGCAAACACAAGTTTGGGTATGTATGCATCTTTCCATATACCTGGTATTCTGACTCCAAATGTAAAGGGTGGTGTGATCGTCTTTCCTGATGTTTTTGACAACCCGGAAGTCCTGGATAAGATTAACCAAGCGACGGCGAATTTCGGTGCAAATAACAAGGATCCAAAGGCCGCGATAATCTCATCGTACAACTACCTTCTCGGACAGGTGAGTTCTTTCTCGGTGTCTCTGAAATCTAATTCCTTCCGTTGATCTGTCTGACGTAGCCGAAACCAACCGTGATCATTTTCTATGACGCTCCAGAACAACCTGAAGGAATCTTTGATGAGTTTCTAGGGTTTGCGCTGTCGGTCAACAACCTTATGACTCGGTCCTTCCCCGACTTTGTCCAGTCTATCTCTCAAGGCCCGACACAGTAAGCTCATTCCTTGTTGAGGTGCGAGATGATCCTATTTGCGTTGGACAGGGGCCTTCACAGAGCCGTCTTCAATTCGTTTTCCGTGACAAACTACCCACTCTGCTTTCTTCAGCAGATCGCCGACGAGGCTTCTGTAAGCGGAACATCTCAACACTCGTTGTGAGTACAAATCGTTGATCGGTTCCACTCTAGGATCGGGCCTCGAAGCTCACGGGAGCTGTGGCTTTCATCAATTACGACGTGGAGCCTTTCCTTCCCAACCTACTTGATCACAGCACGTCTCCGTCTGCCTACCCACCTGACCGCACACGAGCTCTCGTGCCACTCGAAATCTACTTTGCGTGGGACTCAGCACTCTTTGACGAACAGGTATTTGATGCGATACGGGCCACCGCGGAGCGGCTTCAAACGTATGCCATCGAGAACGGCTTGAGTGACGCTGACGCGTATGCCTACCCCAACTACGCTATTTTCGGTACCCCGTTGGAAAAGATGTACGGTGCAAACGTACCGAGGTTGCAGGCGATCAAAAAGGCCGTAGACCCGGAGAACGTGATGGGCCTTGCTGGTGGCTTCAAGTTCTGATTCTGTTTGGATACCCTTTTATTATCCTTTACTCTATACCACGGTCCTGGAGGCCCTGGACATACTGTATACCAAAATGTGCGCGAGAGGTGTTCAAGAGGGTTGCTTAGATTCGAACATGACACATTGGTCGCCTCTCGCTGGGTTGGCGCCGCCGTCCTCTTAAGCAGATATCCCGCACCTTGAGCTTGTAGGAACAAGGATCAACAGACCATCATCGACATGGTCGTCCACGTATCCTCGTGCGCGCGTGGTAAATATCATATGTAGACGGAAAGCTGCGGGAGAAATGTTAAATTAAACAAGTATTACATAGATGACTAGGAGGGTTTGTTCGTGGAAAGGGAGCGTCGCAGATAAACGACCAGAGGTGGACGTCAAGCTCGACACAAGATATTCATGACATAACCAGACATTCGCGCACCTGGAGAACGAGAAAAAAAGTTGACGTACTAGCTGCTCCTCGTCATCAACGCCCGTCGAATCGACCCTGTTCACTTGCTCGTGTGTGCTTGGGAAAGATCGTCCCATTTAGATGGCGACATCCATCTAATCTTTGCATCGATCTGCGTCTAGGAGTAGTAACATTCAAAGCGACGAAAGACAAACTCACGAAAACGCGCCCCGGTTTGATCATGTTTAATCATAAACAAGGATGCCAGAAGTCGAGTTGAGGTTGAACTAGCTGGCGTTCGGATGAACAAATATAAAAGAATGTTGAACTTTGTTTAGTCTCCGACAAACTTACGTTATATACGTACAATACTCACTTGTCACCCAGAATCTCAGACCATGCTTATCGCAACAGATAATCAGTGGTAGCTTCAAATACTGAATTAGGACGTGGTGATTAGCCTCCACTGTCTTGTATGCACGCTCTGCCTCGCGGCGTGTGCCATCTTCACGCGCTGATAAAGCGTTGAACATTCCGTCATTCTACCGCCACCCGCTTACGTTCTTCCTGAGGCCCATATACTTATACGTACTATTATTAGCCAGCTAATAGGTGAGCGAAAGTTTTTCTCCTCAGCCTCTCGGGTCCAGGCATGATCCACCCTACTCTCGTTTTCCTCGTCGTGGCGACCTTGGGCGGCAGCGCAAATGGGCGCACCCTCGTTGGCGATACGCGTAGCGTCTCCGAGTCCTCACTCGCAACGTGCCAGAGAATTGCGTCTTCCGTTTCTTCTGAATCAGAAGTCTACTATCCTGGTTCGTTTTCATGTACTTTCCCTGTGTATCGCCCTCACATAATGTTCATCACAGGAACGGACAACTACCTAGAAGACACTAAGCACTGGGCGACGTCAAGTTCACAAACGTCAACATGCTCGTTCGAACCTGGCACGGTCGAGGATGTTGGTATTGCGGTATGTGCGCTCTATTGCATTCACGTCTCCTTATTCGCCAAAATGCGATGTATCTAGTTGCAAATCCTCGGTGAAACACGAACACCGTTCGCGGTTCGTATCCTTCGGCTCCCAAAGTTTCAAGACCATTAACTTGTTCCAATAGGTCAAGGGTGGTGGTCATGCCACCAATCCGGGGTTTTCGTCGACCGAAGGGGTCCATATAGCGATGTCGAGGTTTTCCGACGTTGTTTACGATCGCGCAGCACAAACAGCGACCATAGGAATGGGTCTGATTTGGGATAACGTCTACGCAGCACTTGACCCACATGGAGTAAATGTCGTTGGAGGGCGAGTATCTGGGGTGGGTGTTGCTGGATTTACCCTCGGGGGTGGTAAGCTTGAACAGCGTCTCGACTGAAGTCAGCTTTAAATGTTATCCACAGGTTACTCGTGGCTGACAAGCCAATATGGCTTGACCGTCGATACCGTGCAAACTTTCGAGCTGGTCATGCCTAATGGGACAGCCATTAATGTTACCGAGACGTCGAGTCCTGACCTCTTTTTTGCTCTCAAAGTACGTTGAACTTTCACGATCTTATAACCTCATTGATCTCTCTGTAGGGTGGCCAGAATAACTTTGTGCGTGGAATTGTTCTACGACGACCCGCTGTTAATCGCTCTTCAGGGTATCGTAACTAGAAGTACACTGAAAGTATTCTCGCAAACGCAAGTTTGGGTGTGTGTGCGCCGTTTCATATACCTGGTATTCTAACTCCAAATGTAAAGGGTGGTGTGATCCTCTTTCCTGATGTTTTTGACAATCCGGAAGTCCTGGATAAGATCAGCCAAGCGACGGCGAATTTCGGTGCAAATAACAAGGATCCAAAGGCCGCGATAATCTCATCGTACAACTACCTTCTCGGACAGGTGAGTTCTTTCTCGGTGTCTCTGAAATCTAATTCCTTCCGTTGATTTGTCCGACTTAGCTGAAACCAACCGTTATCATTTTCTATGACGCCCCAGGAAAACCTGAAGGAATCTTTGATGAGTTTCTAGGGTTTGCGCTGTCGATCGATAATCTTGTGACTCGGTCCTTCCCCGACTTTGTCCAGTCTATACCTCAATACGCCACGATACAGTAAGCTCATTCCTGGTTGAGGTACGAGATGATCCTAATTACATCGACAGAGGCCTTCACAGAGCCGTCTTCAATTCGTTTTCCGTGACAAACTACCCACTCTCCTTCCTTCAGCAGATCGCCGACGAGGCTTCTGTAAGCGGACCATCTCAACACTCGTTGCGAGTACGAATCGCTGATCGGTTCCACTCTAGTATCGGGCCTTGGAGCTCACGGGAGCTGCGGCTTTCATCAATTACGACGTGGAGCCTTTCCTTCCCAACATACTTGATCACAACACGTCTCCGTCGGCTTACCCGCCTGACCGCATACGAGCTCTTGTGCCACTCGAAATCTACTTTGCGTGGGACTTATCACTCTTTGACGAACGGGTATTTAATGCGATACGGGCCACCGTGGAGCGGCTCCAAGCGTATGCCATCGAGAACGGCTTGAGTGACGCTGACGCGTATGCCTACCCCAACTACGCTATTTTCGGTACCCCGTTGGAAAAGATGTACGGTGCGAACTTGCCGAAGTTGCAGGCGATCAAAAAAGCCGTAGACCCGGAGAACGTGATGGGCCTTGCTGGTGGCTTCAAGTTCTGATTCTATATAGATACCCTTTTATTGTCCCTTACTATATACCACAGTCCTGGAAATATTGTATACCAAAATATGCGCGGGAGACGTTCAAGAGGGGTTACTTAGATTCGAACACAACACATTGGTCACCTCTCGCTGGATTGGCGCCGCCGTCCTCTTGAGCAGATATCCCGTACCTTGAACTTGTAGGAACAAGGGTCAACAGACCATCATCGACGCGCTCGTACACGGAAAGCCGCGCGAGAAATGTTAAACAAGCGTTAGATGACTGGAAGGGAGCGTTCGTGGAAAGGGAGCGTCGCAGATAAACGACCAGAGGTGGACGTCAAGCTAGTTGTCGTTCAGACGAGCGAGTGTAGCTGTGTATAAGCGGCAAGGATGATGTCGCGTGGTCGATCTCATCCTCTAGACGCCCCGAATCAGGGCACCATTGATTGTGAAAGAGAACGGACAACAGATGCGTTCGAGGGATGGCATTACCCCGTTCAAGGCGTCGATAAGGCCAACGATGAACCCCACATGTTGTGTCTTCAACACGTCGAACAGCTTCGAGGTGTTGTACTCGTCTTCCAGTGAGCAGTACCGCCTCCGAGTCGGTGACGGCCAAGGTATAGATATCTAGTCAAGTCGGGGGATCGCCGACTCGTATGTGTTGTGCGTCGCCACACGCACCAAAACGAGAACCTACATGGACGGAAGGACTTGTTCCGACTTGCCCCAGCTCCGCTCTCGGCCCATCCGCTGCTGAAAAAGAGCTTGGGCTGGTGCAGGATGAGGTACTAGTAGTCATCGAGGCTCAGTAAACAAGGAACTGCGATGCCGTAGAGCAGCCCAACATCTCCGGAGGCGATGTGTGATGATTCGACGTGGAATGTACTCATTGACCAGGTATACGCGTCGAGATTGACTATAAAACTCGTGGGATTATCATCAACGGCTCGATGTCAGTGATAGTCGACTCGCAGAGTCAATGAGAATATATTGAAGGCAACAGAGTGAACGTCAAGCTGAAAGTGGAACTTAAGCTTCATCGTCGAATCTTCGAAGACGTTGGGCTAGGACGACGCACCCCAGCTTGGTTGCATATACTCACCAGACTCCCGGAGTACAGATCGAATGAGAGAGGTTCGTCAACTTGTTGCTTGCAAACTCCTGTGTGTGGCAGTTGGGTGGCAGTAAGAAAGAACGACTGCGCTGTTTTGGCCTAGAATCGGACATACTCGGAATATCATCGCCATGCGGCACATATTATCGGGACAAGCTACAGTAGATACACAGCCCAAAATTGCAAGGGAAAGCTATTGGCTACAAACGTTCCATGTTGGTTCTAAGGTGATTGGATCCCAAAAGTCCCCAAATAGTACATCACCGCCAAAAAAACCGGAGCAAGACGGAAACGAAACGAAAAGAAGAAACGACTTGAAAAGCCTTCACTGAGGCGGAACCCGATGCGCCGGGTTCACGAGCCCCAGGTTGAGCCACCAAACCCCACGACGCGACGATATCCACACGCCCCACCAATGCTTGCGATCGCCCAACGCGTCCGCTCGCTTGTACCCCTGTCTCGCCTCCCACCCCGGCAATCCCGGGCTCTCGCGACACCGCTCGTAATATGCATCCGTCAACCGACGATAGTTGCTCGGATGCAGGTTGCAAACGTATTGCACCTCAGGATACGTTAGCGGGACTTGAAAGTACTCGTAGATGGCGTCAAACAGGACGCGTATCGTCACTGGTTCGCTTTGATCGATGACGACGGGACCCCAGAGAGTGGACATATGGCCGACGTCGCATACGACGACGACCGTGTGCGCGTTGGTGTGGGTGACGGGGTTGTCCCAGATGCTGGACATGTCGACGACGACGTGGTTGGGGGTGAGACGTTTGGCGGTAGAGGGGTGTTTCGTGACGTTCCAGTCGATCAAGGGGAGATGAGAGTTGTTGGGGTTCGGGATGAGGTAGGGGGATAGACGGATGGGGACATCACGGGCCCAGTCTAGAGGGGGCCACGTTCCAGGGGTCCATTGGGGCATCGTGCCCGGGAGAGGATGGCCGCCCGTGAGGGAGATGGCTGACCAGGGGCTGAGTCTGTGAGGGATCGCTGGATTGAGCTGAGGGTAGGGACTCCAGGCCAAGTGGCCGGTAGGAAACGCCCAGACATAGTGATGGGGCGCCCAAGGTGGTAGTGGCGGAGGAGGGTACCACGGAGGAACATCGTTTGCCGCCGGTGTTGGATTGGCGGGCTGATCTGGCATTTGGGAGCAGAGCTTCAGCGAGAAAGCCACAGAACAGACGTGCCCAAAGAACGTACCGGGATTGGCCTGAATACCGGGATTCCCACCACCTGGAAAGTAATCGGGGTGCCGTGGTTCCGGGAAGCTCCTCCGACGGCGTAGCAAACGGCGAGGGCCCATGAAGATCGGCCGAGCGGCGCTGAAACAGCCTAAGGATGTCAGCGAATGAGAGGTACATCTACGAAAGACAGGCGTAAAGGCGGAATGGTCTGAGAAACTGGCCGTATCTGGCACGTTGAGCGCGTCGACCTCTGAGGCTTCGAAGCCGGGCACCTCGTCCAGGCGATAGTTGCGCATCATATCTTCGACGGCCTCGCGGATTGCTCGAGGGTCTACGTCTCTATATCCAGCTGCCATCGCGACGTCGCGCCAGAAGCGTTCGCGCAAAGAGAAATCTGAAGGCATTGGGGGGCGGAAAGATGGATGTATGCGCGAGACGAGGGGATTATAGGCGAAGCCCGGACGAATGATCGTTTGCTATCATTGATCCGACGTGAAAATGCTGCAGAGACGCGCCACACTTGGAGCACAAGGGAGAAACGAAACGGTCTCCTTGTAGAACAGGAACAACAGCAAGATATAGAATCGATCGCGGGCAGGTGGGCGACGGGACCCACAAACCATGTCGTTGGACAAGCTGCTTAGGTACACCGGCTTAACACTTCCCAAACTGGTTTGGACAGTATTGGACACTACAAGGCTGTGCGTGTCAGAGTGCGCCCTCAAATCGACAAGGGTGCTGTGCAACGTCGGTGACGCGGGTAAGGCCACCATATGTGTTCCCAGTAGCGCTCCCAGGATGTCTATGAAGAACGGCCGCAGTATTCTGGTCGTAGGAGCACTGCCAGCACAGCCATTCAAACCGGTCCAAGGGCCACCATTGTTTCTAGGGTCAAGAGGCCATTCAGGTGGTAACATCGTCGTAACGCAATACAAATGACCATTCGTACTGAAACAATCTTGCAAATATACATATCCCAAGCAACTATGCACGGCCAGGAAATTATCTTAACTCAGAAAAAATACCGGACAACCCCTCACGCGTCACCTGTTGGTCTCTGAGGGGCGTCGGCACCCTGTCCCATAGGACCCTTGTCCACCGCTTCGGGCGTTTTGGTCTCAGAGGCTAGGTTTGTATGAGGTAAGTATGTCAATCAAGATAAAGAGAAATGGACGCACCAACTTGAGCCTCCTGGCCGACTTTTTGCGCGCTCTCTTTACTGGTCAGCTCTGGAAGGCCCGGTTCTGGTTCAGCCAGCCGGGTCTGAGCCGGCGAGGGAGGTGGGGCCGGGGTTGGTCCAGATACCTCCTCCTTGGCAGGCTGCTTTTGCGGCTGAGCAGCGGGCTTGCCCTCCGCACGAGTTTCGGGAGCTGCTGTGGTGCTAGGCACCTCCCCCTTCATCTGCGCCACTCCCCGTTCGAACTCTGCCTTGCCTTTGGCAGCAATTTCTTCGTCTTTGGCTTTGGCCTCCTCCGAGCCCGACATGTCGAAGGCGCCCATCATGGAGCCACGTATGTCCTCGCCAATGCCTGTACAATTGGTGAGCGACACTTTCCATTAGACGGATAGGAGACACGACATGCCATGGACGACATGGCCTGCACCCCTGGTAAAGAACGGTCCGTTCAGCGACGTCGATGTGCGTCAGGAGACCGCGCACTTGAGCCTCTCACCGAAACTAGAATGTTTCTTCTCTCCAGATTCGTGTGTCGACATGAGTGATTGTGGTTCTGTTCGAGGAGTGCAAAAGGCTCCTCTCCGGGTTAACATACGTCCACGTGTTTACGATGATGTCGTCAGTGACGTCGTGGCATCCAGAGTTGGCTTCGGTGATGCAACGTGCCCCTAGACATGGCTACTCCGCTTCTACGGAGAGAAAATCCGGTTAACACCGATCATGCTGTCATACGTGATCGAACGCGTATCTTATCTTCACGTGATGAGTCTCATTGAAAATTTCCAGTCCGATCAACGCCTCCATCATTGTGGATGGAACTTTGCGGATTGTTCGTGGGGTCGTATCGATCTGCGTGGCAAGGTAACCCACTGATTTCTCAGTACACAGTGCTGCCCTGACGCGCCAGCACATGGTCCAAATCACAGTGGTTGTACAAATCGTATTTGCTTTATCGTCTAGTACATTGTTTATCTATTACAACACCTTTCCATCTCCAAACGCGTTCAAAAGCAGAAGCATTCCGAATCCGAAAGAAAAAACAACAAAATGAAAGCGGGGAGCTCCGAAGCAGAAAAAGAATGGGGATACTAAATGGTATAATGATAGGAAGAATAAACCATGTGGGTATGCTACATGTCAGAGTCCGGGATTCTCGTCTTGTTTTGTGTTTTTGTCAATGTCAGTGAGGTCGTCATAGGAAAGGCGGGGAAAGATGACGGAAGAAAAGGGAAATAGTGTATAAGGATAGCGCTCCCCCGTCCACATCAAGCAAGGTTGAGGGCCCAGACGTCAGGACCGACCTTGGTGCTCGACAGCCCCATGAACCGAGTTCGCCCTCGCAAAAAGTCCACCCGTTTCACCCCCTTGTGGTACTGCTCGTCTGCGGCCTCTTTCGAGGGCGCGCGTCCGCATCGGGTGTGGAACGCAATCGACACCTCGTCTTTGAGTGCCTGCGTTGGCAGCGTGTTGTACTCGGACTGGAGGACGGGATGACGAAGGAAGCAGTAGAGCCCCTCGAGGAGGTCGCGGACCGAAACGTAATGTTTCGTGGGCGGGATGGACAACCGCCATGGGAACTGGTCAATGACGAGCGACATGGTGTGCATGCTTGGTTGTGTCGCGGGTTCCTCGAGTACGCTGGCGGGAAGACTCAACGGGGATGCGTGTACATTGGGCGCGAGCGTGTGAGGGGGGAGAGTGGTGTCGTAGATGATGGGCGGGACGTAGGGATGGAATGCGAGGAGGGGATGAATGGCAACGGGGCCGTCAGGGAGTGGGAGCGATGCGAAGTTGTTCTGGGGAGGGGTGCAAGGCCCAGACGAGTCCCCCGACGAGGGGAGCGACGAGTCAGAGAGTGCCGGCGAGGACTTGGGCGAGTAAAAGATATTGTCGTCGTTGAAGCGAACCTGCTTTTTAGAGCTGGACGACATCCTGTGAGGTACGTGTGGGGCGCGACGACGACGACGGCGACGGCGAAAGGCTCTTTGGATGAGAGCCTTGAAGCGGAGAAAAAAAGTAGACGTGGGTGATGTGTGAGAATGGACGGTGATCGTTGCTGGGCAAGATTTGATTGCGGACTGAGGGTTTCAGTGTCGGTCGAGGGGGCTCGTTATATATCTCGTCTATCGTCGGGGGGCGCAGCCTCCCTAAATTATGGGAGCATTGCCGCTGTCCCTGACGCGAGATGGAAATGACTTGGTCGCAGTTCGGTTGACTCAGTACCGCCTTCTCATCGCGCCGCCCACGAAAATACTTCCTTATCAAGAGGAGCGGGGGAACACCATCAACGCACTGCCTGAACTAGAGGTGTCCGGAGGCCCAGTTTTCTATTTATGGAACCGAACCTCGGCGTTCTAGATATGGCGACCGACCAACTCACGTTGTAGACTTGTGAGTCACTGCAACGAAACAACAGACCGACATACCTTTGCATTACGGCTCTCAGAAAGGTGGTGTTCTACGTGGCGGAGACCAGACGAGTAGGAAACAACATTGCCAACGGTGGTGGCAGTGTAAGGAGATCTCGTGCTACGAGGGCGACAAGCGAGACGTTGAGCTTTTTCAACACTGCCTCCTTTGTAGTCACAGGCACAAAACCTTCAGGACACGTACGGAGAATTAGATCCGTTGGACCGTGCCAGGGTTGTCGAAGACATTTTGCAGCGTGTGTCCCAGGGTAAGTGTCATTTCTTTGTCGTCTTTTAGGCTCTTTGTGCAGACCTGGTCTGTGGCTGCGTCAACTAGATGGATTTGCAGGATCTAGCCAATTCTAGATGCAAGACTCAGTTCGCTGAATCAAGACGAGTTGAGCTTACACAAGAATCAGTTGTTACCAGGGGATTGCCCGCGAGTGCCACCCGACCATACAGCTCCTTGGTAATTGACTGGTAATTGTCATGCGAATACGTCAACCTTTGGACAGGAGGCCTCGTCGACTCATTCTCGAAGCTTCGCTGCGGATTTTGTGGACCGTCGTGCACCACTACCACCGCAGCACGATGACAGCTCATTTCGGCAAGTGGAGTATTCGCACCAGGGCCTTCGTCTCATTCCAATGCTGTGCGTCGGGATGCAGCAGACAACCGTAAAATGGGTTTTCTGATTATGCGTTCATAGGTACCCTCTACGGTAAACGGGACCATCTGGGACGCATCATCGTCTTGGCTTGACCCCGGACTCCCCCGTGTATTTACCCACTCCCATATCAACAGCCGCTGGGACGTTTCCTATCAGACCATGCCGTCAGCTTCGTAGGGTACTGTAGGCTCCGAGGTGCCAGGGTAGCGAATTGCCCCAACGGGGTACGTTTTCATTGTCCAAACCTCTTGATCATGGCCGAATGATAGATATGTCATCGTCTCCCCGGTTACTGCGTCACTGCGAACGTGCCGTTACGCCCGCAGTCGCTCTCCGCTTCACGAATCACCATCGCTCACACATGTACGTGCGTGTTCGTGTCGTCGACACGTCGGTGTGAGTACGTGGAGGCAGGATAGTGCGAATAAGGCTCACGAACCAAAAATATCACCTTCGTCGTCATTCTTCCACTTTCGGTTATTGCTTCCGTCTCGCACTATCCCGCCTATGTCTTCCTTTTTCGGCTTTCTCCCTTCTCGTTCTCAGGCGGCAGGTCACGCTTGGCTTCTCCTGACCAATAGCCATCATTCATAGGGTGGCGCAATTACTCTCCCCTATTCCCTTGTTTCATTGGGTTATTTTGGTCCGTGAGCGCCATGAAAGCCCGAAACGGCATCTCTGGTACAGTCCTACGTTCCCAAACACAAGAAGTACTGATTGTGATGATAGATGACAACAGGTGGGCCGGGCTACGCATGCCACCGCCAGCGTTGTTCCGAATGACCCTGTGAACCATGTACGTTCTTTGCCACCACCACAAGCGCAGTATTCATAAATTTCCAATTCGTAAAATTAGAATTAGTCGTGGTTGGACAAAGATCTCCGAAACTGCACGCCGGTATCTTCGCGTTCCTGTGTGGATCGCCCACAAGTCAGGCGATACACGGCGGTGTGGCTGCATCGTTTTGTGGGGCGATATGGGAGCTGTTCCTCGGGTCTAGTGCGGGGCGCCGATGATACACGTGATATTCGGTGGGCGTCTCCCTTTTTCGCTGTTCTTCCCATGGCGCTGACAGTGCTTGCACCGCTCTCTCGATAGCCCCATCCCAGCGGGGAGGATATACTTTTTAGGGGGCAGCGCATACCATTCTTGGTTATATGAAGACGAGTCTGTCCATCTGCTGCGCAGCCATGTGAGCAGTAGGGCTGAGGGTGTCGGTACATACTGGATTTGACATCGCCGCGTCTGTGGGCGGTCGGCATTTCGTCATTCCTTGCGCGCTTGATAACGACTGTGCGCGTCGACGGAACGCCGAAGGGTACTTTGTCTGGAGCGGCAAGCCGCCCGTCTGTCTCGCCCTCTGTGGTTTTTCGCGTGACGGCGATGAACGCCATGCTCCTCACGGGTACGTTTGCCCTTACACTCGAAGCATTGTATGTGTGTTTACGTTCTCATCGAAGACGGGTTTGTTGCGCCAAGTGCGTGTGCCGCCCATAAAAATGCAAAGTTCTCGCGCGTTCATGACTCAGGGTATTGGGTCATCTTCTTGACCCCCATGAAAGGCAAAAAGGGCACTTCGTCATATCCGGTTCTCGGAATCAAATATTGGAAGGCTCCACCTGTATCTAGAGGACGTGAAACGGTGCCATGCTTCGTCGTGTGGACGTCAAGCACCATTATATCGGTGTAAATGAAACTGGACGCGGAACTCGCATGTCCCTAGGGTTGTGCGCACCTCACATGGAGCGTGGAGTCACCCTTGTTTCACACAAGGCTGTCCAACAGGCTGCGGGACACTTGGGTATGCGCTCCGTATAGTCATACTTATTTCGTGCCGTAAATAATCGTGGATCTGAGTGGCGCAGATGGGGCTCATTGTCTGGCGGCCGAGAATGGCCGTTGTTAAATATTATCGACATTTCTTTTTGAGATTCTATCTTGATCGATGGGGCTGATCAAACGATTTCGGCTTGACAATGCACGGATCTCAGCTGCACATGAGGGACGCTATGATTCTTTTTTTCGCACATACAGCATGACAAAGTGTGCATGTAAGCAATATTTTGGCCATAGCGGTGCAATGAGATTTCCATCAAGAATGGGCTTGCTTGATCCGGAACGCATGACATCACTCGCGGGTAGGTTCTGTTCCTTTGGGTCAAAACGCGTGACTCAACATGGACACGAGAGAACCACCTAAATGCCGAATGCCGGACCGGGAGCTAATGGATCAAGACCCTGTGGCAATGGCTAGAGTGGTCTAGATCCAGATAGACTTGTTGGATATACTTGGTCGTGCTGCGAAATCATGCTCACACTCTTTGTCATAGCTGAGGCTTGTTGGGGTTCCAGCCTGGTCGCCAGGGTAATATACTGCAGCACACACACATGGAAGGGTTGCATATTAAGGGGATGAGAGGTTCAAGATGGATATGACACTGCGTTGTCCGTAATTGGATCTCCAATACCTTTGTGCTAATAACCTGCAATGACATTGCTTTTCGTTGGGAAGAAGATTCATTCTGACGTGGCTGAGGTCTGACTCTTCACAAAGGTAATCAAGCAACGTTCCTTCAGTCAACTTTCGGACAAGAGGTCGATTCCGCTTACCTGATGATCAGTGTGGCCAATGTCCGCCGAAGGCAAAACTGGACGGACTGAGACCGAACAGTCCAGCCAGAATGACTGGACGGCGATCAACAAAATCGGACAACTGACTCCATTGTCAAACTGTCAGTGCCTGGGTGACGTAGAAAGAGGATTCCTGCACAAAGGTGAGTATGATAGCCTCTCTGTGAGCATGTGCGCGCCTATGGTAAGACCTGCAATTTTTCCGTCATTTCCTTTCGTGATGCCGAGCTTGCCAATGAGCTAAAAATGGGAATAAAAGTGGGATAGAAGCCCGGTGCTTGAGCGTCAGATATCATGAGATACAGAGACAACTGTCGACTGACCTGACTGATGGAGGTAAAGATGTATGTAGACGAGATGGGTTCCACCATCAAGGTAAGGAAAACAAGACCGACTTGACCCCATGACAAAGGCGTCCTGGGCCTGGGCTTGGAGGACAGACTCTCTTCATCGACACGCATGTCGTGGCTCGCTACAGGAGGCGCAATGGACCTGAGCTGAAGAGATGGCACCCTTTCATCGACGGATGTGTCATGACTCGCTATGTGAGGTGTCTTGGGCCTGGACTGAGGAGATGGTGTCTCTGCATCGACACACAGTGTATCGTGGCTTACCATGGGAAGAATCAAGGAGAGGTGCATGCGCCCAAGAAGTCAGAAAAGCCTGGAGTTCAAAGTCGCTCCAGGCGAATGGATATAAGTACATACATGTTGAGTGGACTCGAGTCAAAGGTAACTAGCCGAAGGACTCAGAAAAGAATGCGATGCAACTTGGTAGGGTGAGCTGTCAAGTACTGAGGTTCTTGAAATGGTCATCAATGTTTCATCGAACCCGAAGACCCAATGATGCGTCGATGCCAAGGGTGTAACTTAGACTGTGTATAAGCTGACAAGTGTGGTCTGGGTTCGTCCGAAGGTAGTATTTGGTGGTTCACAGGAACCTGCGGCAGAAGCTTGGAACATCATCTGGTGGCTCATTCCAGCAAAGCAACAGAACAATAGTCGTCCACTGTTATGTAACCATCTGTAACTCATTCGGCCACTGTACCAGACTATGTCTTTGGATGTCACTATGTATGAGCAGTGTGGCAGGGAGTGAGCACGTATGTACATAGTCACTGAGTAAACTATTGAAGGTGCTATGATGTGATGGAGCTAAAGTTTATGTAATCAGTAAATACTATAATTGGAATAAATTCCAACACTCCCCCAAACACAAGGGACTAAGCATCAGCTCTAAGTGTTTGCCAAAGAAAAGAAAAAGGCGATAAACATGAGAATATACCAGTGAATTCTCACTAAACAAGCCTATCGTAGTGCTTTGAAGTGCGTCCGTGAGGTCGCGTCGCGCTGCGCTGTTGCGGTTGCCCGGTATGGTAAGTCGCGACTCGGCTAGGTGGTCACGCTGTCTAGGTGCGCGCGCTCGACCTCGATCGGCTCCAGCGGCCTCGTCTTCGAATATCGCGGCCCGGGAATCCTCCTGCATAGTCTATGGTCCAAGTAAAACGTATCCGGCGCGTCTGATTCGCCCGATTCGCCCTCGGCGCGTCCAGATGGTCTGGTAGGTCCTCCTGGTGGTACTGACCCTTTTAGGTCGTGATTTGAGTCGTCCTCAGCGATGTGGTGGGTTCAGATGGACATGAGGTCATCTGTGGTGGTTAGGAGGTGGAATGGATGGTCTAGGTACGCCCGTTGTCGTGTCTCGGCGCTGCTCGTGCTGACCTGCTTGGTACTCAGCTAGCACCTCCGTTTCGACTCGCGGCGTGCTGTGCTCATTGCGCCACCCTTACGGCCACCCTCCCCATCGTATCCGGCGCGTTCACCATCGATTTCGCGCCTCCAATCGCGCTTGACGCGTCCCATTGCCTCCTGGTCGCCCCCTAGGTCGCCTTGTCCTTTATCTCGGCCTGACGCATTCGTTTCGACGTTGTCACAGCTCCCGTCGCGTCCACGGCCTATTCCATCAAGTTGTCTGCCGTTTACAACATTTCCGCGGCCCCAATCGACGTGTCCCTTCGCCTCTACCAGGTCCAAATGACCTCCTGGGCTGATATCTCTATCTGATGCGTCCGTTTCATCGGCGCACTCACTACTGACGTCCCTAGGATGTTCCTGGACGTAGTGGACACCGCCTGGTACGGCCGTTTCGCCTCCCGGGTCGTATGGGCACTCTGGGGCTCCATGTGGTGAGTTCTCCTCCTCACCCTACTCTGACCGTTTGTGCTGACGTTCTGACGCGTTCTGCAGCTTCTTCGGCCGCTTCCTAGCGCCCTCGTTGCGTGTGGGTACTCCCGACGTGTCCGCGTTGTCGGGAGACATTTCGTTGGAGCTCGCCACTCCTTTTCTCTCCCCCTCGAGCTCCACGCTCGGGGGTATGTTTGGTCGGTTCGCGGGTTCGTCGGGTGGTGGAGGAGGCTCTGGGGGACCCTTAGGTACGTCGTCGTCGACCGTAGGGCTGTCAACCGTATACCGTACAACCCGTATGTACGGTACCGTCATACGGGTGCCGTACTGTATCGGCCGATGATTAGTGAGCTGACTACCGTAACCATACAATGGCCGGTAGTTGACCGTATATACCTGTATTTTGACAGCTGTATACAGCCGTCATACGGGTCTTGAATTTCTATTGCTCACATGCTCCTTGAGCTCATCCTCACCCACCTCACCCACATCAGTGTTGAAATCACAGTATATTTTAGTATATCTTTGCATTTACTTCTACCGAGATTCTAGGCCTATCACATGATCACTCATGTGACTCATCACATGATATTGGCTGATTACACTATTCAGTTTACAATACCGATGACATCATAGATAAGCTCCCATATTGCTATTGGTCGCTTACTCATGATGACATGGTGACTTACTCATCACACCTTCCATGTTGTTCTACGACATTCCATACCTATTACTATACATAGTAGAGACCACATACAGATACAAACAACTCTGTATGTGACAAAATACCACTTCCGGATCCGGGACTGGTATGACCAGTCAAACCCTACAATTTCAGAATCGCCGGAACCACCGGAATTACCGGAACCGCCCGGAACCATCTGGTTCCGTCCGGAACTGACTGGAACTACCGGAAGTGTCGGAACCCACAGTT